>PVLD010004242.1:0-128484 GCA_004027595.1 Dinomys branickii | reverse complement strand
CAAAAGAAACGGGTGGGGGGGTGGGCAAGACAGGAGTGATTCAACCTCAGTTGCTCGTACCCATTGAGGTGACTGGGAGAAACAGAACATACGAATCCTTTAGTCTGCTTCAAAACAGAACAAGGAGCACTTTTTCTGTTGACGGTTTTGTGCCCCTCCTTCCCGGAGCCCCAGTATTTTCACTGAAAGGACTTTCTCATTCTAGTTTTTTGTTTGTTTGTTTGTCTTTTTGAGACAGGGTCTCACTGTGCAGTTCAGGCTGGCCTTGAGCTCCCTTTGTAGCCCAGGCTGGTCTTGAACTTGCAACAATCCTCCTGCATCAGCTCCCAAGTACTGGAATTATAGGCGTGCGCCGCCACACCCAGCTCATTCTAGTTTTTCACTTTATTATTCTTTGCATTGATAATAGGTCCTAGAAAGGAAAAATATTCGAATGGGAATAAGAAGAGAGATTCTTTAGATGCCATTTTCTTTCATTCCCACACTTCCAAATTTCCTCCTGTCGTCCCAGTAGCACCAGCACTTCTGGGTCCATGCTGGGTCCCACCCTCGCACCTTCTGCATTCCTAACACCTCACCACCAACTTCTCTCCTCTGAGGCCCAAGGAAGCAGACTGGAGATGCTAAGAACGCAGAGAATGATGGGATCTAAATTCCAATCCTGGCTTTGCTACTCTGGTTACACAACCTTTGCTAAACAAGGCTCACAGGAGGCCTCTGTTTCCAAGGGCATCTACCCCAGGCCCAGCAGGCGCCACACAGTGGAGTCACCCTGCTCAGTTCTGTGCAGTCAGACTCAGCTGACTCAGCACGCAGAGAAAGTTGCCTCCACTTTAACCCTGTAAGGAAAGCAACTTCGGAAAGACCAATCTGTTTGTTGTGCTGTTTCTGCCTTCTTTAGCTTGTTTGCACTTATGAAGTGAATCTTCTATGCTCAGCAGGATACTCACACTCGTCTACAGGACAGAGTACCGGCTCATTCTAGAACCCCAAATAAAAGCCAATTTGATCTTCATTTTTGGGGGGCATCTTTTTTTTGAGACAGGGTCTCTCTTTGCAGTTCAGGCTGGCCTTGAGCTCACTTTGTGGCCCAGGCTGGCCTCAAGCTCCCAATGATCCTCCTGCCTCAGCCTCCCAAGTGCTGGGATTACAGGTGTGTGCCACCATGCCCAGGTGATCTTCAAATCTGTGGCAATTTTGTGTTTTGGTGCCTTAGTTGACCTAAGCCTTGATTTCCTAATTACCTGTATGGCGGTGTTGACTGTCAAGTTCCAGTCTCCTGCTCCTTTCCCCAGTGACCCTGCATGTGTGCACCTTTGCACACACACATGCAGTAGTGGTCACCACAGGTCTCCCATCACTGTCCTGTCCCCCTGCAGACACCCATCCCTCACCAAACTCTCAAGCTTCAGGGAACGCACGCTGGCACCTTGTTCCCACAGTAAGGCCTGGAAAGGAAAGCTGAGTCTCCCTCCTATTCCAGCCCTGCGCAGTGGCACATGGAACAGCCAGACTTTAATTACACACCTGGGTAAATGCCTGTATTCGATGCACAACCCCTGCGTGCTGTTCAGCAGTACCTTACAGTACCCTTCCTCCCCCATCATGAGGAAGGAGAAACGCGTTAGTGGTGATGGCTGGTGACTGTGATGGCCATGCCAAGAGGGAAAACTCTCCTGAGGCAAACACCAGTTACACCAACCTCACTCACTCCACTCTTTGAGGTAAAAACAGAAAGTTCTCAAATGGAGTCACCATTCCTCTCTGCTTAAGACAAAAATGGAGGGCTCTGAGCTGGCGCACACCTGTAATACTAGCACTCGGGAGGCTGAGGCAGGAGGATGGTCACAAGCTGGAGGCCAGCCTGGGCTACATAATGAGTTCAAGGCCAGCCGGAACTACAGAAAAACAAAACAAAACAGAACAGAAAGTACACCCCCAGGTAAGCAAACACCATCTGAGTCTTTGGAAAATGCTTGACATGAACGTAGTGACTGGATTCTACCTAACACCATTGTGTTCTCACTAAGTAATTCCTCTTCTTCTGAATTTTTGTACATAGCTCAGTGGTTACCCTGATATTATAGAAATGTGAAATGCATAAAAGAAAATCTCAATCCTTGTCCCAAATGTAAATACTGGAATAGCTAGAACAGAGTAAAAGCAAAAGATAAACGTTTGGTTGTCCAAGAAGAAAGGGAGAACTGTCGGTTCTATTTTATTGTTCGTATTGTTGTTCGTTTCATTGATTTTTTTGCCCTTACCGAGTCTTTTTTCCTTCCTTGCATTTTTAAGTTTGCTCAGTTAAAGTAGGGTTTATTTGCAATGGGTCCTTGGGAAAGAGTCTATATTGCTGTTACTGCATCACATGACATCATGTGTCACATGTCATATCTTCATCAGATTTAGAGAATGTACCTGAGATAGCCCACCTTAGTATGAAACAACATGACACACATAAAATTCACAAGGCTCCAGCATACAGTTAGTGCACAGAACTTGTGCACACAGCCATCTCTAGTAACCAGGGTATCTAGGAAGGCGAGGATGGCACAGCACCATTCCTAACAAAACCAGTTCCATAAGTAAAGAACAGGCAAATTGGTTTGTTCATTCTTCTCTCCAGCACCCCCCACCACAGCTTTAGGGACCTCTTAAGTAGGTCAGAATACACTTCCTGTACCACCACACACACACACACAATGCTGGCAAAGTACCTACTTGTAGTTTCTTTTGTAAAATGCATCTGAATACATGGAACTATTTCCTGATACACAGCTGCCCAAAGAGAGAAAAATCTAAATACAGTACCAATCTCATTATCTCATTATCAGAGATCACTAGTCTGTGTTCTGCTCCTTAGGTGCTGTTATGGTTGATACATTGTGTCAACTTGGGGAATCTAGAGGTTTAGCTGAGTGACTCAGGAGGAAGCTGGGGTGCTTACTTTGTAAACATCCTGAGCCTGTGGAAGAGGAGGGCATGGAGACTGTGTGAGAGCTACACACCCCCTGGGTGGGGGTTGGCTGTTTACAATGTAGGGAAGACAAGGAGGCTGCTTGCAGCCATTCCTCCCTTTTGCTGGTTGTTTTTGCTGTGCTCTGCTGCCATGAACAGTTTGCCCTCTGCCATGTGCCACTCTGCCTCTAAGCCAGCCAAGTATGGACTGAAACCTCCACAAACTGTAAGCAAGATAAACCTTTCCTTCCTTCATTTTGGGTATTGAGTATTTTATCTCAGCAATGAGACAAAAGTAACCAAGACAGGTGCTTACAGGCATGTTGCTCATTATTATCCTGAAAAGTAATCACACTTATGTAAGTCTGATGTCCCAAGATAACAGCATCCTTCTGACCTGCAGCTTCTCATAATTAGGCCTAAAACTTTACTCCTAAGAGATATTTCAAAGCTCTGTACACGTGAACATCCTGTAGCCCTCTAATGAGTGTTTTCTATTCCAGCCTGTATTTGTTTAGACTTCTGATTCGGATGTTTAATTACAGGGATCAAAGTGCTAGAAAACTATGGGCTGGTGGACCCAGGTCCCATCTTCCCTATTTGGAAGCAATCCGCCTACAGCACACAGGGGAGATACAGCAGCCACCAGGTTCTCACAATGCTGCTTTCATGGCTATGGAGGATATTTTTCAGCAGTGAGTCACTCATTCAAGCCTGATGACACCTTCATCAGGATTTTTTAAATTTGATGGAAGAAAAAATGTAAGGTGTGCTATGTTTACAAAATGTAAATTCAAGGCAGGTAGTAGTAATTTTGCTTGCTGCGCCTTGGAAGACTTGGGCTTGAGTTGGAGAAAATGAAGCTGATGCACAAAGGTCACTGGGGACAGAGTTAGGTGGTGCTGGGCCTCCACCTCCGACGGTGCCTAAACCCCAGCTTCATCCTCACCATGCTGGTGCTGTGTGGTTTGGTTTCCGATCTTTGCTGATTTTGCTTATCATTGTTTACATAAAATCAAACAAAAAGCCCAAGATAATTAGAATAGGTCAGGTCACATGCGCTGATGAGTAGATAGACCAGCATCTGTATGTGTTTCTCTGTCTATCTGTCTATTGAGTGAAGGTTGAATTACATAAATTGCCCTAGGGTTTCCAGTAAATTCTCCCTTTAACCTAAACTGCGTTTCTGTCCATTTTAACAGCATTCTAGCCAACAGCTTAGCTACTACAGCCATTCATCAGCATCCTCTTTTATTTCTTAAACAACAAGATCCTCAAGTGTCCTAGAAAACCTGGGAATTATACGTCAGAGTATGCAGTGAAGGTCGCCGAGTCCGGGGGGTGGGGTGAGCGCTGTCACTAGAACCAGCCTTTCTCCGTCTTTCTAGGCACGAAGCCCACATAAAGAATGGCATTCAGCAGCTCCCTCCTGTGAGACACGGCCCTCTCTGCCAGGAGCCCAGAGGTCTCCCGGGAAATGCAGAAAGCACATCAACTGTTTCCCAACAACCCTGCCATATACAAGCCAGGCTGGACTGTTGGGAGCGTAATTATTCCTTCAACACATATTAAGCACCTACTATGTCCCCAGGCGCTGAGCCTATACCAGAAACATATCAATGAAGAGTAAGTCCATCTGCACACAGCTTACAGTGAGAGGAAAGCCAGCCAGCCACACAAGTCGTGAAACGTGACCCTCTTTTAAGCTGGCAGTGTCAGGTACTGTGTCCCCGTAAGGAAAAGGGACTAAGACACATGGATTTCCCCACCCCATGCCACGATCTGCCCCTTAGGGCGCCCGCCTCACGCTCATTTTCCGCACGCCTACCCTCTGTACCCCTTGACAGCAGCTCTGAGAGTCCTGTGCTCCCCTCGTCTTTCCAGTGTGCGGAACCTTTAAATGTGTGACGGTATCACAGCTCAAGTTACGGGGCTTGGGAGGCTCCTTTTAAAATTTATAGCCAGGCCTCTCTTCTACCATCTCGAGTAACCTCCGGAAGAACTTCCCCGGACGAGAACCACGACACCCTCAGACGTACCCAGTCTAAACCAGGACTTGGACTGAGCCTCTCGGGACCCTTACTTCTTTGCAGGGAATCACCCCATCTGCGTGTGTTACTCCATCTTGAAACTGCAGTGGGGGGCTGGGCATATAGCTCAGTGGAATAAGCGCCTGCCTAGCAAGCGCAGGGTCCTGAGTTCGATCCCCAGTACCGCAAAAAAAAAAAAGAAACTGCAGTGGGCTCTGTCCCTCCCGTCTTTAAGCAACTGCCAGCCTCAAGGATTCTGCCTTTGGAGTGTATCTCCCGCCCAACACTTTTACTTTACTGTTGTCGCCTCTGCCCCTGATTCAGATTCTCACTACTTCCCACCGGTCTTCTGTCTCTCCTCCCTTCAATTCATTTTAAGCACAACTGTCATAACCCTTTTTTATAATAATAATTTCTATCGTGTCATTTGCCTTCATCTGCCCTTTTAAGACCCTCCGAAGTGTAGATACAATTTTGCTTTCAGGTTCAGTTGTTAAGACACATTGGACTGCTCACCGCTGCCGCGAGACTGCCCCTACCAGGGTCTGAGCCTCCACCGACCCGCCCACCAGGGACACCCACTTCTCCACGTGCAGCACCCTTCACCAACTGTCACTTGGCACCTGCACTTCCTCCCCACCACTCAATATAGCTTTCGCCTTGTTAAATATCTTTGGCAAATTGCTCCAACTCATGTAGTGTTGGGGACCACTACAACGTGGCTCTGAGCAGGATTTAATATTAACCAATTGGCTTTTCATGTTTACTTGGGAGTAATAGGCACCATGTCTGCAGATGGGCAGCTGATTCATAGTAAGCGAACCCCTATGGGTCGCTGGTCAGTGCTGAGGCCTGTATTGGCCTGTGACACTGTGACGCCTCAAGGACAAGGTGACCGCAGCTGAGGACGTCTGGCTCCTACTTCCATTAACTTTAAGGAAACTAGGCTTGCGGCGCTGCTGTGAAGGCCTTCCTAGAGATAACATATAGTTCTCCTAAATTAACATAATAATACTTGGAGGAGTCCTTGAAAGGATTCCCGAGTCCTGCCCAGAGTCCTGCTCAGATTCCTGCAATTTCTTCAGCAATCCCCCTCCCTTATTTGAAAACCTAATAAAAACGGGCAACCGAGAAAAGTCTTTGGCTAATTTAGAGAATATAGAAGCTGGAAGAGAATTAGTCCCTCCTGGAAGCCCTGAAATCACATTCCATTGTCTCATTCTTTATTTACGCCTTCGTCTGTCCACTCGCTTGGGAGACTGTGGGCCTGATCAGCCTGCAGTAACTTAGGGTTTTTAAACCTGGTTTTCAATAATGCAGGACACTTAGCAAGTTTCTATTCTATTATCTTTATCCATATATTGTATACACTGGTTAGAATCAGCTTCTCAAGGACAGGAATTATACCTTACTCGATTTTGTATGCATTATTATTGTGCCCAGCACAGTGCCTTTCACAGACCCAGAACTTGCTAAGTGCTCTTGAATACAGTTTTAATCAATTATTTATTTACATTGCAACATCTATATATTCCATGGAGAAGACAGAATGTATATCTCATTATTTTTACTAACTGCATTTGAGTTTAGGAGAAAGTTCTTCATTATTACATAAATGAGATACACAGAAGTCAGTCCAAAGTCACTGGTAGATTGAAAGCATAATGAAAAACAAATTGCATTATAAAATAAGTCTTGGTCAAGAAATCAAAACCATATCACAAACAATAATCTCACCTGAAGGAGGATTCATTCAGGCTTCTAGGCTCCTTACCTCTCCAAAAGGTATGAGCATCATTCTCTTCCTTGACTTAAAAAAAAAAAAAAAAAAAAGTTACTTGGTCGTTAATAATTTGATTGAATTTATGAAGAAGATGTAAGCATATGTACTGATTTGATAACTAATCATAAATCCTTACAAAAATGTGCAAGTCCAAAATTATAAACTAGGCCAGGCCTGGTGATGCATGCCTGTAATCCCAGCACTCAGGAGGCTGAAGCAGGAGAATTGCTATGAGTTGAAGGCCAGCCTTTAACTATGTGCGCTACATAGTGAGTTCAAGGCCAGCCTGAACACTGTAGTGAAACTCTGTCTCAAAAAAAAGAAAAAGCTATACAAAGTTATAAGCTGGAAGCATGGTGAAACAAAAATAACTTTTGCTTTGATATTATAACATTTGTTTAAGTTTAGATCCTTTCATTAACTACTTGAGTGAATTTTACAAGTTACTTTATTACTTAGGCCTCCATATTTTAATTGGATAAGCATGAGATTAGTGTCTTAAAGGAAACACACTGGTCCCGTCTACGCTTCTGCCATGAGAAGACACAGCCTTTGTCCCCTCTGTGATGTGAAGGTATGGCAGGAAGGCACTATCTTTGAAACAAAAAACAAGCCCTTGCTGGAGGCTGAGTCAGGCAGCATCCCAGTCTTGGACTGCCCAAGCTATAGAACTGTGATCAGTGTGTTTCTGTTGTCTATAAATTAGCCGATCTAAGGCTTTTTTTTTTTTTTTGTCTTTTTGAGACAGGGTCTCGCTATGCAGTTCAGGCTGGCCTTGAGCTCACTTTGTAGCCCAGGCTGGTCTCCAACTCACAACAATCCTCCTGCCTCAGCCTCCTGAGTGCTGGGATTACAGGCATGCGCCACCATGCCCGGCTGGCATTTTGATTTAGCAGCAGGAACAGACTAAAACAAGTGGTCACTTGTCCTTTTGACCTCCCAACACCTCCCTGCAGGCCCCACAAGAAAAAAGAAGAAAGACAGACTTCCATGAAATGAATAATGTTTTAAGATACACTGCCCCTCACTTGCATGAGGTCTTTCCAAAGTCTTATGAGAGACTCTAATAATGTACTCACATAGCTAGATGTTTTTGTAAAATGCACAAAGGGAAGACATTTCAACTATAATCAAGACCACACATCCATTTTTCATTTCAATTTTTCCTCTATTTCATCTCCTTACTTGGGTGTGACCACAAGCACTTTATATTTGTAATGATTTTGCCTGAGTTTTTTGCAGTGCTGCGGGCTAACTTGGTGTTGTAGGTGGACTCTCCAAGTTGGATGAATGTTATCCTTCACACCTGGATCAACTCCTGCCCTAGCCTAGCCGTCACTGACTGTCTGGAAGTGGATGTGGGCTTCTGACACAAGCTAGACAAGTCAGTATCCTCCCCCAGACTTGTGTTATTCAGACCCGAGACCCAGCGCAAGGAATCTTTGAATTCCCTCTTAGGCTGCTGGGGCCCTGTAACAGGTCCCTGGGTTTCTGTTCTTCCACTGTACACCTTTTATGCTCCTTTCTGGATTCTCTAAGAGATCCCAAAGTCTTTATAACAAATTCCCCTGGACATTAATATAAGCAGAATTATTTTCTTCCCACTTTCAAGCGAAGAACCTTTCAGACACAATATCACAGTCATTTCTAACGGCAGGCATTTCACAAGTGTTGCTACCAGGTGTGATGCAAATAATCCCTTTTATTATTGCTACACTAGCATAGGACATATTAGCACTCGTAACCTGTATATGAGACAGGTTTAAGCTTCATTCTTACTTTAGGACAGAATATTACAACAACTCCAGGATTAGGAGGAGGTGGAAGGAGAAGAAAGGGCCTCTGGCATCAAGGCAATGGGACAGAGCCAAAAGGGTCACAGAGGGCGCCCCGCGGCTGCTCCGCTATGGGTCCCACGGCTGCTCCGCTATGGGCCCCGCTCAGGGCACCTCATGGACTGGACCCGCCCCCACCCATAGCATGACGACAGGGTGGAGCCGGGTGGTCCGCTGTGAGCATATGTGCTCTCCCACCTCCAACCATGGCAGTTTGTACACACCCATGTATGTTATAGTATAGTCTGAGGCAGCTATATCTCTTCCCAAGGCTAGAGTCCAAGGGTATAGATAAACCCAGGAGTACAGTTATTATCACAAGGAAGATGACTGATTGAGTGGTAGGGCAACGGAGATGAGGGAGGAGAAAAACTGAATGATCAAATGGGCCATCATCTGTGTAATGGAGTAACAGAGGTGAAGGTAACATTATGTAGGACAGCATCCATAGCTAATTCCCTTCTATTTTCTCTGTAATTCTGTATTTCCTCAATCGTTTTTGTATTAACACAAGTGAAGATAACCTTATATTATACAGCATCCAGTGCAAATTCCCTACTATCTTCTCTATAGTTTGGTATTTCCTTTAATGTTTTTGTGTTAACTAATGTGAAGGTAACTATGTAATACAACATCCAGCGCTAATTCCCTACTATATTCTGTATAGCTTTGTATTTTCTGTATTGTTTATGGCTTTTCTGGTTCATATGTCTCCATTCTTTTGTCTTTAAAATAAAATAATAAATAATAAATAAATAAATAAATAAATAAATAAATAAAACTACTCCAGGTCTAGGAGGTGAACCATAGAGTCATGGGTGTTCAGCAGTATAGGAACAGGCAGCTTAGAGAAGAATAGGAAAAACAGAACCCATTACTACTGACCTGCTGAAAAGGGGGAAGATACCGCTGAGGCTGATCTCACAGGAAGCTGGCATTACCTAAACATCTGTGTCTAGTTTTAAGTTTTCACTTAAGCCTGATTTCATCCAAGTTCACTAACCAAACTGGATCTCTCTCTCTCTCGTTTGTGTGTGAGGCCATTAAAAATTTGTGACAAAGCTTCAGCATCTTCATCCTTGTCTCTTTCTGTTAGCTTTAAGGGTTCCTTTGCAGCAGGGGTACAGAGAAGTTTAGGACCGTCTGTGCTCCCCACAAGTACGGCTCGACTTCTGTTTCTGTACTTGGTGAAATCCTGGTCTTGCGGGCGTTCGTGCCAAGGCCTGGCAGGGAAATGCAAGACTGACGAAACAGATGGAGTTGTCTACCACTGTGTTTTTAAGGTACATGTGGCAGTTCATACTCTTCTTCAGCGGCTTGGTGAGAAGTCCCCAATTGGCACAATCTGTGTTTGACAGAATGGTTAGCAGTGCTGGCCAGCTGAAGGATATTTTTTAGAAGAGATACAAAAATATTAAAATTAGCCAGGTGTGGTGGCGCACGCCTGTAATCCCAGCACTCAGGAGGCTGAGGCAGGACGATCGTAGCGAGTTAGAGACCAGCCTGGGCTACAAAGTGAGCTCAAGGCCAGCCTGAACTGCAGAGCGAGACCCTGTCTCAAGAAGACCAATAAAAAATTAAAATTAATATGTCTGTTTCCTCAGTTGCAGAAAGTTTATTATACCTGTCACTCCTGTGGGGAGACTTTCATGCTTCCCTATATAAAAACTACCCACTACCTACCTGCTAACCCTGAGAGATTCATTGGTGCTATGTTGTTGTAGTTTTCGGATTATCCCCCGCATCACTGATTTTGGGAAATGTCCTAGGTTTAAGATGGACAGATAGATAATAGGTAGATCGAGAGATAATAGGTATCTTTGGTTGAATGTATTAAATTATGTTGCATTCTTTGGAGACTAGTCTATTTTACTTTATGCCAATGCAGTATTTCAAAATATATCACTAAACCTTTAAGGTTTCTTCTGTGATTCCACAGCTTCAATGAATATTTAGTATCCTCTGGCTACATGTCGCTATTCAAGTTTATTAAGGTAAATTAAAATCCAATTACATTCCAAGCGCTCAGGTAGCAGTACTAAACATAGACCAGATATAAAATGGTTCCATCCTTGTAGAAGCTCCTGTTGGCAATGCTGTTCTACAGTGTACCTGAACCTAAGTAATTAATAGTCCAATCTATTGGAGAGCTTTAGCCACTAATATATTTCTCTACCATCGTTTTGCTCCCATCAGCAGTATGTATTTAGGGTTTGCTACAGTTTAGACCTTTGTCTCCCAAAGACTCATACGTAGGTTTATCTCCAGTGTGTGGCTGTTGAGAGGTGGTAAAACCTTTAAAAGTGGATCTGGGCTTTGGAGGTACATACCTGTAATCCCAGCACTCAGAAGGCTGAGGCAGGAGAATCGCTGTAAATTCACAGTCAGCTTGGGCTACAAAGTGAGTTCAAGGCTAGCCTGAACTATAAAACAAGACCTTTTCACAAAGAAACAAACAGAAAAGGTGGGGCCAAGTGGGAGGAGGTTAGATCATGGGGAGTATGCCCTTGAGGGGGGGATACAGGGATCCCAGACCTTCTGTCTCCCTCTGCCTCTTTATCTCCGGGAAGTAAGCAGCTGGCTTTGCCGCGAGCTCCCCTCCACAATGTGCTGCCCTGTCACAGACCCAAAAGCACCAGGGCCAACTAACCATGGACTGAAACCTCTAAAAATGTGGGCCAAAATAAGCTCCTCCTCTTCAACTGATTTGTCTCAGATTTATTTGCTGTAGTAACAGGAAGCTGGCCGACAATTTCATACCCATACTCTTTCATCTCGATGTAAAAAAATGCAAGTGTGGCCTAAATAAAGGTGCATATATACTAAGGAGGAAAAATTTCTTTTTCTCCACATCTCTAAAACAGTTGGGCCTAACTGGGAATCCTGTAAAAGTTCAATGAGTTAAGCTAGGTAGTTTTGCTATGAATGATTCGCAGTTTTGTTCTTCCTTTGTTTTTTTTTTTTTTTTTTTTTTATTTACTTTTGTCTTTTTGAGACAGGGGCTCACTATGCAGTTCAAGCTGGCCTTGACTTCACTTTGTAGCCCAGGCTAGTCTGGAACTCACAGCTATCCTCCTGCCTCAGCCTCCTGAGTGCTGGGATTACAGGTGTGCACCACCACGCCCGGAGGTCTTCCTTTGTTTAGATGATGGAGTTGACTGAAGCCTGGCTTTGCCACATGATAAAAATATTCCCTAGGCTTTTTCCCAAGAGATCTCGTCAGTCCTGATAATTATATTTCAGTGCTCTGCAGTAGACACTTTCTCTAGTATGACATCATCATTAGCATTAAAGGTTTTATTCATGACTACTGATAAGTGGATGATGTGAGACCCAGGAGGGGAGACATGGAGCCCAAGCCATGGCCCAACCCAGGGAGCAAGTAGCTTGGAGACCAGTAGTTGCAGAGGGCATTGCAGTTAGCAAGGCGGAAAAGGAGAATGTCTTTGTCCTCCAATGTGTGCTAGGGCTCCTAGGGACAGCGGCAGCTTTGTGTCTCAAAAGCCCTTGCACAAAAGTGTCAGGGGGGACCTTGGGGGCTGAACGTAAAGAAGAGGTGGCAGAAGGTGTAATTCTGTCAATAGCCGTGGGCGTGTATACAAGACAAACTCTCTGCTGCTTGGACATCATTTGCAACATTTGTGGGGATTCAAATTTCGTGAAGCTTCCACCGTTACTGTGTTCTTTCAGCGTGTGTTTTTATGTTCCTCTGTATATTGAAAAATAAAAACACGGATAATTATGCCTGTGGACAAGGATAAATACGCATTTAAGGCACCCAACACCAGTTTGAGGCTCTAATTAGTCTGACAAGAGACCTGGTGAGCACTCAGGGATTTAATAAGCCTGCTAATGACAACTTCTGCTAGCAGCTCCCATGCTGCAGCACGGAAAGGTACTTGTCAGTGACAGTGCAAATGCAAACACCACTCAATTTTCTCGTATTTCATAGCTATTTAATCATCCTGGAGACTGAGTCTGGATGGCAGGGGCGTGTAGTAGAGGGAAATGGGGTGATTTGGGCTAGTCTAGCTACACTGGTTGAAGCCAGAAGTAGAAGGGCTTCTCCATGGACCACCGCGGATGTTCATTTCTTCTTTCTCCTTCTACGCTAAGGGTGCAGTCTTTTCTTTTTTTTAAGGGTACAGTCCTAATGGCTGAGTCCAGTAAGTCAGGCTTCCTAGCTGTACACCCAGCCTTCCCTTAGTAACTGTGAAGATTCACAGAGATAAAGGAACTGAGGGGAACATAGGTTAAGTGACTTGCAGAAGGTCACACAACCAGGAAAGGTGAGCGCCAGGATCCAAACCCGGACCAGGTCAAGTTCAACGCTGATGAGCTTTTCTCTTCACTTTGTACCAATTTCCAATAATTGGGGTGGGTACGTTAAAGGTCTCATATCTATACAGGTATAACTGTATCTACCTGTCTTTATTCCTATCTCTATATACCGGAGCTTTTTTCCCTCTCACAACAGTCCTGCCTCCAAATTTGTAGGAGTTTTACTCCACACAAAAACCAATTCTTCAGTAATCCCAGCACTCAGGAGGCTGAGGCAGGAGGATCGTTGCGAGTTCAAGGCCAACCTGGGCTACAAAGTGAGCTCAAGGCCAGCCTGAACTGCACAGTGAGGCCCTGTCTCAAAAAGACACGCACAAAAAAAATTCTTAAATTCTGTGGACACTGACCGGTTGTCTTACAACTCAGTTCAATTCTGAAACTAGCTAGCTCAGCCCCCATGGGCTAAGGGCTCTCCCTCCCTCTCTGTTTTCCTTCCTTCTGCTTGTCCTTCCCCTCCCTCCCTTCATTCTCCTTTCCTCCCCCCATCATTTTTTCCCTCATTCCTTTATTTCCTCCCTTTACTTCATTCTCTCCCTTCCCGTGTACGCTTTCCTCTTTGCAAATTGTGCCGAGTACTGTGCTACTGGTAACTGAATGGTCAGCTCATCTCAGCGTAAACAACGTCAGTCATGTTTACCTCATGAAGAAGCTGGTGTTTTCAAACTGTCACTGTAAGAAACAGAATACTGTACAATTAAAACTGGACCCATATCCTTCACCATGAACTAAAGTCGAAATGGATCAAAGATCTAAATCCTAAAACAGAAACATTAAATCGGCTGGAAGATAGAGTAGGTAAAACTCTTGAAGACATTGATGTAGGCAAAGACTGTAGAAACAAAACTCAGACTGCACAGGAACTGTCACAAAGAATCAACAACCTGGATCTCATCTTATTAAAAAGCTTTTGCACAGCAAGAGAAACCACCAACAGAGTGAAGAAACGACCCACAGGGTGGGAAAATTGTTCGGCAGCTGTTCCTCAGACAAAGGATTACTATCTTAAACATATAAAGAACTCAAAACAGTCAGACCTCCCAAACTTAAAGACCCAATCCAAAGACAGAGAGCTGAGATGAATATAGACTTTTCAGGTGAAGAAATACGAACAGCAAATAAATACATGAAAAAAATGTTCAACATCACTGGTCAATTGGGACATGCAAATTAAGACAACAGAGTTTCCATCTCAGCCTGGAAAGAATGGCTGTCATCAAGAATTCAACCAGTAACCTGCTGGAGGGGCAGTGGATAAAAAGGAGCCCTTCTCCACTGCTTGCGGGAGTGTAGCCTGCTGCAAACACCGTGCATATCCAGGTGGAAAGTCCTCAAAAAAGTAGGACTAGAGGTCTCATTTGACCCAGCCATTCCCTGCTGGATATCTTCCCAGAAAAATTAAAACCAGGGTAATATGTGCACACCCACATTTATGGCAACACAGTTTGTAACAGGCAAATCTTGGAAACAAACCAAGTACCCATCAACCGGTGAATGGATAAAGAAGATGTGAGTTTTTTTATACAGTGGAGTACTACTCAGCCACAAAGAAGGATGTGCTCAAGATATTTCTAGGATAATGCAACATGAGACCATACTCTTAAGTGAAATAAATGGGACACACATGTGTAAATACTGAATTGTTTCTCTGCTGTGAGAAACCAAAAGTGTAAACAAGGACCAAAATATAGAATAAGCCTGTGAAATAGGAAGAAAATGTTCAAATGGAGAGTGGAATAAGGGAGAGGGGAAGAGGAAAGGAAAGAAGGGAAAAGTAAAAAAATGAGAAAAGACGGAAAACATGGAAACGAAGCCTTTGTAAATGGGGAGGACAGGAGGGGTTGGAGGGAGGGTAGAATACTGGGAGGGAAACAACTTATGTCATGTACAGGGACAAAGTCTCTATGGTGAATGTGATCGTGATGTATACCTAAATGCACCAACAAAATCTGATCTTAAAAAAGAAATATAATACCCTTTTGGGAAGCGGGAGAAGGAGGGACGGAACGTGAATTAAGATGCAATGAGTGCAATCATCTACTAATAAAAATTACATTTAACAAAGCCACTTATATATCTGATAATTACATACCCTTTTTCCTGCCAGCATTGGCGTGATGCAAGGGAAATAGGAATTTCCTGACAGCTTTTGATTTTCCACACTTTTTCCCCAAACCAGTTGAAGAATAGATGATCCGAATGTGTTGGTTGGTTTCTCTTTCTGGTGAACTCAAAAACTCTGGGTAATCATCAATCTGAAAGAAAATCAGCTGAGCTTATTGAAGACAAATATGACTACTTAGCCTGCCGGGATGAGTAAATCCCCATCTCTAAGAGCGGGTGGAAACTACAGTCCCCTCCCTTCCTGTGCTCCACTAGGACATCTGTACTCGTAGGTTTCCCAAGTTTTTCCTTCGTTTGTTTATGGCTTCACTAAAAATGTGCTTAGCCGCACTTAGGAGCTGGAAACGGGGATGGTGACTTGGAGATTGAAGTGGTTGACATCACAAGATTAAGGCTGCGCTGGGCTACAGAGGGAAAGCCTGCCTTATGCGTGCGCGCGCCTGCACACACACACACACACACACACACACACACCAAAAATTTAAAAATGCACTCCACAACAAAACCCAAGCAACTGAGTTACTAATAGTAACAATGTGTGTATGTGTTACAATATATCATTCTCCACTTCCATTTTGAAGTAATCCCACGCCTGTAATCCCAGCACTCAGGAGGCTGAGGCAGGAGGATTGTGGTGAGCTCAAGGCCTGCCATGAACTGTTCCTGCTCTGTGGTGCTCCTCCGCCACGCCACCCTGCCTTGGATCCAGCCAACTATGAACTGAAACCTCTACAAACTGTGAGCCAAATAAACATTTCCTTCTTTAACATTGGGTATTGGGTATTTGGTCTCAGCAAGGAGAAACCTAAGACACTGGTTTCCTAGCAAATAAATGATAGGAGTAAAGAGAAAGGAAGAACAACTGTAGATTAAAAGGGAATTAAGAAACAGATCAACCAATAAAGTGTAAGCATTATTTGGAGCTTGATTTTAATAGATCAACTTGTAAAAGACATTTCTGAGCAAGTTGGGGATATTTAGGCTGAATATTTCATGTTATTAAAGCATTATTGTTGATTTTTAGGTGGCATTAGTAATGGCATTACTTTTTTTCTTGAAGTGTATATCTTTAAGAGGTATCTCTAGATGAAATAATATGATATTTGAGAATACTTTTAAGGTAATTCTTTAGTGAAAAAATAGTGCAGGATCGGAAAAACATGATCAGCTGTCTGTTCATACATACCACAACTGATGATGGGCATTTGGAAGTTCATTAGACTCTTCATTTTAGCTTTTTTATTTTTAAAAATTTTTTTATCTCTTTGAGACAGGGTCTCACTCTGCAGTTTAGGCTGGCCTTGAGCTCACCACAATCCTCCTGCCTCAGGCTCCTGAGTGCTGGGATTACAGGCGTGTGCCACCACACCCAGCAATTTTAGGTTTTGTAGATTTAGAATTTTCCACAAAAGTTAACAAAAGATAAAGATAACACTCAAGTGCAGTGTGTACCTCCTGTTTAAATCTTAGAACAAACTAAAAGAAACCCTAAAACAGAAAGGTTACCTGGACATCCGGGAAGCAGAGAACTGCTTGGTTCTGCTGATTTGGGTTGGTCATCATAGAACAGTGTGCAAGCACATGCTAGTTCCTCCTTGTGGAATAAACATTTCTCTGTCTGGAAAGTTCCACTCACTCATTAAGATAAAGCTTTTCACCTCCTCCATGAAATTTCACCTACATCCTTCCTTTAACAGAATGTCACTCTTTTTTCGGGGTTCCTACGATGTTCTCCTCATTATATCTATTTTCACATTTCATTGTAATTGTCTGCTTATGACTGTTCTTCTTCTTTATCCTCTGCTTGCTCCCCTTTCTAAATGATGAGCTACTCAAAAGCAGACACTATTTTTTAAATCTACTTTTGTGTTTTTAGTTGCTGATAATGAAAACCTTGGGGAAACACCCTATACAAAGCCTATTATGCATTCAGTACCAGTGTACTGGGGAGAGAGTAGTGTAGGTCGTCTGCATTTGGAGCTGGGTTTACTTAAGGGGCTATTAAAGGGTAGAAGTTAGGCTCAGCCAGAGCTAAATTGTCGGACATCTTCCAAGTTCCAAGGTCCTTTCAGGATCTGAAGTCCTTTATGTACATAAGCTTTAATTCCACTCTCCAGTAAAGGAAGAAAAACAAGCAATTAATTAATTACTTGAGCTGGATTTACATTCCAGCTCAGATGTTTCCTGAATATGTTTTCAGTGTAATTAGTTACAGTGAGCTGCCTCTTCCAAGAGTATTAGTGAGAGACTATCAAGGAAGACCAATAGCAAACCCAGAGAACAGAATACACTGATAGAATGGCCAAATGTCTGGAGGCATTTTAAGTGGATTTTTTAAAAAGTAAACCATATTAGCAATTTCCTTTGGTGCACTGCATATAAACTTAGTGCTAAGTAGAAGCTATTTTACATTTGGAACTTGGGAAAGCCTCGCACTGTCATAATTAAAAAACTCATTGTCGTCTCCAGCAGGTGGTTTTTTCTCATGATGCTCTGCCTCACATGTAATGTCCCAAGCCCTAAGGCAGTCTGAGCAGATGAGTTGTTTTTAGAAGCTGTGAATATTGCTGGCGTGATGTGACCCACCTACATACTACGAAAGGAATTACTAGCTAGGAATTAGGTGGTGCCCCATTAAAATATTGACGCTCCCCTAGACTATTTCAGGGTAAGACTTAAAACATCATTGCCTCAGGGCCTATGACCACAGCTAGGAAAGTCCAGTCTTGGGATTGTGGCAAGGGTCCAGACCTCACCTGGGCCTTCTCAGTCATGGCTGTACTTGACCCTCAGTGCTAGGTTTAGCTTTAAAACACAACAACCTTCGACAACAACCTTCGCTACAGAGTAACGGTGTGGGGGAGTGAAAAAGGCATCTTGTTGATAAGTTCATTCCTGTCTCCCTTAGCAACCTATGCCTAGGAGCTACGTAGTTCACTTGCCCAAGTAACTGTGAGGTCCGTAGCGCAAGCCCTAAAACCTCCTGAAGAAACAGCATGAATTTACAGTAGGCCAGTTGTTCTTAGATGCACTGTGCCCCTGAACTCTGACATGGCAACTCCATGGGATTAGGAAGCACCTAGCAGATGCATATGTGGTAGTCGTGGAGATGTGGCCTCCGGTATGTACAGGGTCTCTGGACCCTTCTTTCCTCCCAGGCCTGCTTCTGCCCTGCTTCCTGGCGATCACACACTAAGCCCCTCTGCTTGGCCATGCCCTTCCGCTACGACGTTTCTGCCTTGGGGCCGTTCAACCATGGACTAAAACCAGAGCCAAGTTAAGGCTCTCCTCTTTCAAACTGTGGGCACCCCGTGCTACATCCAGAGATGGGAAAGCTAATACATGCACAGTGGTTTTAAAATGTTGACTTTGAGGTCAAAGGGCCTGGATTTACATTCCAGCTGAGATGTTTTCTGTTTGTTTTGTTTTTTGAGACCACAACTCACAACGATCCTTCTGCCTCAGCCTCCCAAGTGCTGGGATTACAGGTATATACCACCATGCCTGGCTCTCAGATGTTTTCTGAACGTGTGGCCTTGTACAAGTATTTACCGCTTTTTTGGCCTCAGTTTCCCTTTCTGTAAACGATAACGTTATCTTTCTTGTAAAGTTAATAAGATTAAGTGAAGCAATCTATCTAAAATGTCTTGCCCAAGGCAGACACAGTGCAGACTCCACAGTACTGGTCATTATTAATGACTGTTAGGGTTTAGCTTGAGAATGCCCCCCTCCAGCCTCATGCACCTGGAAGAGGGCCCTTTGGAAGGTGACTGGATCAGGGACTGTGGCAGAGAGTGTCCTTGGAAGGTAGGGGCCGGGTGGAAGTGGTAGCTCATTGGGGGCAAGACCTGGGATGGTTTATCTCCCTCCCGGCGCCCCCTGCGTTCTTCCCCCCTGGCTGCCAGCATGGGAGCAGCTTTGCTCCACCCAGGCCTTCCCCCTGCCCTCTCTGCCTTGGAGCCAGCCAGCTGTGAACCGCAACTGGAGCTGAAACAACTTCTCCTTTACACTGTGGGTGTTAGAAGTTACGTACGATGAGTGTGATCATTATGTGTATCTAAATGGTACCAATAAACTTAGTTTTTAAAACAAGTGGTGGGAGTTGGGTATTGTGTCTGACCCACAAGGAAAGCAAATAAGACAATGACCACTGATTTTTTCATAAGAACGTCTGTGAATGGCGGGCATGGTGGCACTTCCTGTAATCCCAGCGCTCAGGAGACTGTGAGATCGCAGGAGTTTCAGGCCAGCCTGGACCGCACAGTTCAAGGCCAGCCTAAACAACATAATGAGACCCTGCCTCAAAAAACCTAAATAATTTAAAAACAAAACAACCCCCCAAACCTAAAGAACTTCAGTAGCGACACACAGACCCACGTTCGTGGTCCACTCAACCTAGTATTTGTCTTTGATGATGGTGGCTAAAGGCATTTAGGGAGGAAAAGAAATGTGTTTTTATTATCTCAAATGAATAAGATAGGACATGTATATTTATATATTTATAAACATATAAATGACATACACAACATATATTACATATATGAACTTATAAATATATGTATATAATATATATGGAAAACAGTTCTAATTTCTTCAAATATGTATCTAAGAAAACTATGTATCTACGTCATCATTGACCACATTTATGCTTGCACTGGTACTGACTTCTTTTACGTATACTAAAACAGTACTTTCAAACTTTCAAAATGCAAGGAAGCACTCCTTATTTCCTGGTTTCCCATACTGTATTTCGTGGGCAAACCCACATTTACCTTATCTCTTCGTGTTGGTTTCACAGCCTTCACTCAGATTTCTTCCATCAGCTTTTTTTGTTCTTTTAGATGGGGTCTCACTACATAGTTCTGGTTGGCCCTCAACTCACTGTGTAGCCCAAGCTGACCTCGAATTTATAGCAATCCTCCGTCTTGGCCTCCTGAGTGCTGAGATTACAGGTGTGTGCCGCTATGCCTGGCTCTATCAGATTTTCTTTGGTGCTGGGGTATTGAACTTAGGACCTCACACTTGCCAGGCAGGCGCCTGTGCTGCTGAGCTAGATCCCTGGCCCTCTATCAGCTTTTAATTTCAGAAAAATAGTGCCAAACTTTCAGCAGCTGATTGTCTAGTTGTTTCTAATTGAGTCAATTAAATTCATCATACATACTATCTAGCTCCTGAAATGACCCAAACTAAAATATATGAGTTTCTATTTTCAAAGAATTTAAAGTCTTATGAGGATTCAGTCAACCAAAAAGAATTTTTTTTTATGACCAACAATGTGCCCAGGCAGCTATAACCTAGAGATTAAGAACACTGAATCCAATCCAGATTATCTAGTTCAGATTCTGGTTCTGCCACTTAGTGAATGACCTTAATCAAAATGCTTAAACTGTCTGTCAGTCAAGTTCCTTTTCTGTAAAACTGAGCCAAAAATATTACCTGGGCTTGATAGGAAAATGAAGAAGTTCCAGGCTGGGGATTTAGCTCGGTGGCACTTTACCCAGCATGCACAAGGCCAAGTTCAATTCTCAGAACCACAAAAACACATAAATAAATAAATAGCAAGTTAAGCACTTAGCACAATGAACAGCTAAGGAGCACACAGCAAAAACACTCAGTAAAGGCCAGTACTTTGAGGTTGATGCTAGGATTATCTGTAAACATTCCTATTCTTTCTTTCAGACACAGGGAATACACCTAGGATCCTAAATTCCTACCCCCCTTTAAAGCAAGTACGACTGTGTGCCCGTCTTTGGTTAATGAAATGGAATAATGACAGGTGTCATTCTACATAAACTCTTTAAAAACCAGAACATCACTTGCCAAGTTAATCTTCTCCTGCCATAGTGCTCATGCAAGCACATGCTGAGAGGGAGCCTCTGATACTAAGATGAATGGCTAAGCGTCCCAGGAACAGGACTCCTTGCTAATCCACAATACACTAATTGCTTGAACAAGACAAACCATATGTTGTGTCAAAGCACTGAATTCTGGGGCTGTTACTAGAGTTTAACCTAGGCTCCCTTGACCAGGGTGCTATACAATATACAGTCACTGGGGTATAGCAGTGAATCAAACTGACAACATTCCTCCCGCATGGGTTCCTCAGGACTTGCTTGCAATATTCAAGCCAGTCTAGCCAAACAATTGAGAAGCAGCCAGGTCAGCCAATGTGAACTTACTGGGTCCTTCCGCCTCCCAAAGAGGAGTGTCAAAGAAAAAAGCTAGAGAAGTATCCATGATATGGTCACATCTTACAGAACTTCGACACCCGCTCAAAAGGCACGATGCAGTTCACCAGCACGGAGGTCACCTTCCACAAGAACAAAGACATCTGAAGAGAGATCTGTATGTGCATCGCATGACCTGAGTTTTTACTGGGTCTGTGTCACGCTGGCCAAAGGAAAGACTAGTCCATCTCCAGAGCCCCTCCAGGCCTGGGGGAAAGGAAGCAAGAGCTCCTTCTCTAAGTGGTGAATTGGACAAGGGGTCTGACCACACACTCACTGTTTCAATTGACAAATATTTACTGACCATCCACTATGTGTCAGGGAACACAATGTTCAGAGACAGGGATGAACAACACAAGGTCCTGCCTCTACAGAGTCTATGTTTAATATGAGAGCTAGGTGTTAATGAATCGTTGAACTGGTTAATCTTCTATGGGATAGAGTGTGACTACTGCTTTGAAACAAGCAGCTAGGACAAATGTCATGGTACGCACACAACAAATGGGGAAATGGTACTGCAATATTTTGTTCTTTTTTTATGCTGAGGGGATTGAATGTAGTGTTCTGTGCGTACTACACCCATGTTCCACCATGAGCTGTACCCTTAGCTTAGAATGGAAATTTGGGTAGCCAGGGAAGTGTCCTTGTGGAAGTGAAGCTGAATTTGGGCTACAACACAGCTGCCAAGTAGGAATTAATCCTCTGGAGGGTCTGGAGGAAAAGTGTCCCAGATAGGATGTTAAGTGCAAAGGCCCTTAAGTGTACAAAAGGAGCATAAGGTAGTGCATGCCTGTCATCCCAGCTACTCAGGAAGATGAGGCAGGAGGATCGCAAGTCCAAGGCCAGCCAGGGCCACTTAGCAAGACTCTGGCCTAAAACAGAAAATTGAAAGGGGTAGGGATGTAGCTCAGGATGAGGCCCTGGGTTCAGTCCCATTACTGAGGAAAAGAGGAGCATGAAGATCTTGGCAAACAATGGCAAGAGATAAGAGATAAAGGTGGAAGTGGTGAACCGTGGAGGCCTTTGTGGGCGTAAGGAGTTTGGAAACTCATGTATGTATATTTTGAATCAGAAAATTTATGTAAAGTGTGATTTTATTGAAAAGATCACTGCATCTGCGCTGTGGAAAGGAATCTTTTTTTTGTTTTTGTTTTGTCTTTTTGAGACAGGGTTTCACTATGCAATTCAGGCTGGCCTCGAGTTCACTTTGTAGCCCAGGCTGGCCTCTATTCTGAAGCAGTCCTCCTGCCTCAGCCTCCATAGGGCTGGGAGTACAGGCGTGCACCACCACGCCCGGCCTAGGAATTAGTTTTGAGGCACTTTCATAGTCTAGATAAGGGACTGAATGGATGGTACCAGGAAATGAGGTGAGGAAGACCCTAATAGGACATGTTGTTGAAAGACAAGAGGGCATACCCGCGGATTGGAGGTGGGAAGTGAAAGAGAGAATCAAGGTGATGCAGGGTGGTCATTCCGAAACAGGAAAAATGAAGCGAGGAACTGACTTAGGGGTAGAAATCAGAAATTCTGTTTTTGAACATACTGAATTTGCCATTCCTACTGGGCAGAATTTCAAGACAGCATAGTTTAACCCTGAGAGCTCCCAGAACCGATGGAAGAGGTAGGGGTGTCGTGTAATGAGATTCATGTGCTGCGTGACAGAGATCAGTGTCAGCAACTCCTTCTCGACCTGTCTCTTTACTGTGAATGTCTGGTCAGCCCTAGGGACAGTTTTCTCGCTTCTGCCGTGTTCATTTGCCTTTGCTCTCGTTCCCTCTGGCTGCCTTTTTCTGGTTGGGCCATTCCTTTGCTTATGATCATTGTAAAGCCTGAGTTAAAGACCTGAGACACAGTGAAGCTAAATCAGTCCATTCTAGACAAGCCCAGAGAGAAGTAGTTAGCTAAAGACAGAATTTTTTTTTTCTTTTTGGTCTTTTTGAGACAGCATCTCCCTATGCTTAAGGCTGGCCTTAAGCTCACCTTGTAGCCCAGGCTGGCCTTGAACTTGCAATGATCCTCCTGCCTCAGCCTCCTGAGTGCTGAGATTATAGGCATGTGCCACCACGTCTGGCTAAAACAGAATTTTTTTTCCCCGAAAGTCATCTTCTGTGGATTTTTGTTTTGTTCTCGTTATTGCTGAAAATTGAGACTTTGTGGCTGGTTGCTCCTACATCTAATTTTTAAGTATTTCTGTCATCAAATAAGAATTTGAAAGGGACCTTTCTCAAGAGTCAACAGAGAATATCACTTTTTAAAACTTTGGAATGTAAAAAATAACACAGAGAGTGTAATGAATATCTTGCATCTTCACCTAGCAAATACTTTGCCATATGTGCTTCAGTTTTTGTCTGTTTTTTTAAAGTCTTGTTTTCCCTTTCTGGCCTCACTTTCTCTCCCCAGAGGTTGCTAGTCTCTTTGGTGTTTGTCCCAACTAGTGTTTTCTTACTGCTACTAAATATGCATCTATCCATAAGCTATAAAATATCTAGGTCTATTTTTGTATCAAAAGCATCATATGGAATATAGCTTCCTGCAGCAATATTTCCATTCAGCACTATATATATATATAGATAGATAGATAGATATACATATATGTGCATGTGTATATATATATAGTATTGATTAGTATTACTCATCTGTTGATAATTTTCTCTATTACGAACATTGGCTGTTACAGTTATTCTTGAATGCCGTATTTCAAGATCATGCACATTTGGAGCACTAAGAAATTGGTGATCAGTAAGAAGCAAATAATTTTTCTTAGCTATTGCCGAGTCCTACCAGCCGTGTAGAATATTTCCCAATTCCTGATTCTTCGTACCTCAGCACACACAAGCTAAAGTCTAACTGCTTAATTTTGCCAATCTGATGGCTACAAGGTAATACATACTTCCTTGGTTGTTTTAATGTCACTTTCCTGATTATAGCACAGGGGACTAAACAGTTACTTTTCATGTCAGGGACATTTTCTAACCCCTGCCATACTATAGGTAAATGGGATGATAAAATGTGAAAAAAAATGTTTAAAAAGCCCACAACTATAAATTAAACAAATAGGTACTGTGCTGTTCATTATACATTTCCTCATCCAACAGTTATACTCAGCGCTTGATCACTGCCAGGCCTGGGTCACAAAGATGACTAAGATTTTGTGTAGGAACAGAAATGACCTCAGGAAATCACAAGGCGATGAGCTAGATAATGTAATGAACATAGCCTCACAATGCATGCCTGCAAAGTTAGCACCAGTCCCTCAGAGTCCTGCTTCTGCGAGGGAGTAACAGCTGGCATTTGCTGTGTGTATCTGCCCGATGTGCTGTGGCGCACGCCTCACCTGAGATCTTCATCACCTTGGATCTTCACCACGACCCTAAGAGGAAGTTACTACTGTTTTCTCCAGTCCTCTGAGGCATGGAAGTAAAACAGGTTTTCCACGGTGGGAACAAAACTCTTGTTTTGAAGACAGGAAGTCTGAATCCAGCGTCTGTGCCCTTAGGGCAATTTATACTATTTTGCATCGATAATTTATTGCCTTTACCTCTCTTTCTGCCTCCCTAAGCAAAAGCAGAAGATACTGCTGTTTGATGACCTAGCAACCTGGCAACATCTCTGTGAAAGATGCTACTTTTTGAGGTATTTTCAACTATCTTCTACTTGAGGAGAAGAGCGCGAAGTAGGTGTTTAATAAATATCTTAGTGAATATAAAAATGCAACGGGATACTAAGGCTGAAACAACTGATTTTTCATAGGGTGATCTCTTTTTTTTTGGCGGTACTGGGGATTGAACTCAGGACCCTGCGCCTGCTAGGCAGGCGCTTATTCCACTGAGCTATATCCCCAGCCCCATATAAGGTGATCTCAACCACCTTGAAGGAAGAAACGTGCCCGGCAACCAAACAGGCCAGCACGTGAAAGGTGCTTCTGCTGCCTGTACACAGGGGCTTCCGCTGCCTGTACACAGGGGCTTCCGGAGGCTGGGCTTGCTGGAAAGGAGGGACTCACGGAGGAGTAAAGGGCTAAGAAGGGAGGCAAGGGCTGCTGGAGTTGGCTGATTTTTTTTCTAAGCTCTGAAAGCGAGTGAAACCCCAAGAAATTCAGACTATTCCGCGTATTTGTTTATGTCTAACCTTAGATGGACTTAAAGAACAATATTTGATGTATATAAGGGTAAACCTCTAGAGGATTCTGTTAAAATTAACTTTTAAAGAAAATGTCAGCATTTCATAAAAGCTTTACTCAAGCATGCTTATCATTTCTTTGAAATGAACCACATTAGACACTTACTGAGACCTCCGAGTGCACTTTAAATGCTTATTTTTGCTAAAAGAGACCTTTTTACCCTTTTCAAAGTTGTACCCTCTCCAAAATATGTGTCGACTTCCAGGACAACTTATTGTGACTGTTACCCTCAGTTTCTTGGTTTTTGTGTTTTACTTTTACTTAGGGAAGAGTGAAAGTTTATTCATGTATTTGCAGGTTTTTTCCCTAATTATAGCTATAACATATGACATGCCTGGCAAGTCGCAGGTCCTGAGTTCAATTCCCAGTACACACACAAAAAAAATACACACACACACACATATATATATATATTTTGGGCTGGGCGTGGTGGCGCACGCCTGTAATCCCAGCACTCAAGAGGCTGAGGCAGAAGGATCGTTGAAAGTTTGAGGCCAGCCTGGGCTACAAAGTGAGTTCATGGCCAGCTTGAACTGCATAGCAAGACCCTGTCTCAAAAAGTAAAAAAAAATATATAAATAAAAAAATAAAGACATGAGCTAAATGGAGGTGTCTGGCCCAACATCGAACAAGGGTATTGGGGCACAGATATATAAAGCACTGGTTTGCTTAGGAGCGTTACTGAAGTCCAGCCACCACGTGACAGCAGAGACAAAGGCAGAATTGGAACTGGAGACAAGCAAAAGCTGAACAGCCAGAAGATAAACTTGTACAGTAAAATGAGAAAAATAGTGGAGAATAGAAAAAAATGTTTAGAGCTGGCCATAGAAAGAGGACTTCACCCTGGTAGAAAAGGAGATTAAACAGTTTATCTTTCAAGCAAGGAGGAACTGGCTTTAAAAAATAAAGCTCCCTGGAGCTGACCAATGTAACTTAGATGACTGATGGAACATGGATAAAAGGGTGACTGTACGTGACACGACACAGAAATCTGGGAAATTTCACACTGTGGGAAGGAGGAGTGAACCAGGATTCTCACAGGATGACTCGTCAGTCACATGTGTGGTTCTTCATTGGCACTACATAAAGCAATTTCATGACATAAAATTTTCACACAACCTACAGTTTAGTACAAGTCACTGAACTATAATAATCTGAGAACTGTTTTATAAAACTTCAGAAAAAGAGCTGTTTTTTTTAACATTTCTTTCCTTTTTTCATACTGGGAACTCAAATTTTTTGGGAGGAGGATACTAAGAATTGAACTCAGGACCTTGTGTTTGCCAGGCAGGGGCTTGTGCCACTGAGCTATATCCTCGGCTTATTGTTACTGGGAATTGAACTCAGGACCTTGCACTTACCAGGCAGGCACTTGTATTGCTAAGCTTTGTCCCCAGCCCCTAAAGAGACTGTTAAGGCCTTTGTGTTTGGCATGATTATATTTATTTCTTGTTTTGATTGCCTTTCTGTTTGATAAGACAAAATACCCAACACCCAGAGTTAAAGGGGGGAAGGTTTATTTTGCTCACAGGTTGTAGAGGTTTCAGTTTATAGTTGGCTGGCTCCACCATAGGGTGGCCTGGCAGAGGGGCATTGCAGAGGAGGCAGGCAGAAGACAGCAAGCAACAAGTGACAACCCTATTTCTGTCCCTTACGTGTTATCCAGGCTACCCACCCTTAATCCCAGCAGTGCTTCCTTGATCCCAGAATCACACACTCTAAATCCAGCCACCTTCAAGAAGCCCCACTTATGACTGCGTGAGGCTTTCCCACATCTAGATACAAGGATTCCTGCATGAGGCTTTCCTACATGTAGATACAAGCCCCAGTGTTTCTTATTCAAACAGTAATGCTTAGATTATATTTATTTCTCATGGAAACAATAATGTACCCACTAGGAAAACACCGTATTAGGAAATACTTGTACATTCATTTCCTGTTGCTGCTATAGCACACTACCACAACCAGAAGGGCATAAAACAACACAAATTTATTCTCTTACAGTTCTGAGGTCAGAAATCCAAAAATGGATCACAGACTCAGGACGTAGCTCTCTGGCAAAGGACTTGCCTACTATGCGCAAGGCCCTGGGTTCAATCCCTAGTGCAGAAAGAGGGTGGCGTAACCACTGGACTTACGGTAGAGATGCTGGCAGGACTGCATAGCTTCTGGAGGTTCTAAGGGCAAGTCTGTTTCCCGGCCTTCCCCAGCTTCTAGAGGATGCCTGCATTCCCTAGGTCATGGCCTCTTTCTTCCTCCAAAAGTAGCAGTGGCTGGTTGAGTCCCTCACGAGGCATAGCTGCCATTAACTCTTCTGCCTCCTTATTCCACATTTAAAGATATAATTACATTGCAGCCACCTGTATAATCTGAAGTAATCTCCCGATTGCGAGATGAATTGACCAGCAATCTACACTTCCCTATGGCATGAAACACACTCATAGGTTCCAGGGACTGAGGATGAAATTTTCTTTTGGGAGCAATTATTTCGTGTACATTTTCTACAGTCAAACTCATATATTGCACAAGACAGACGTTCACTCCATCAACAATGCTGAAGTCTTAGAGTTGTTCTGCACATTTATAGATATTATACATTCTTCTACATGCCCGAAAAGCAAGCCTTGTACATAAAGCATGACCAAACCCGGGATGTCTTTTAATAGGATTCTTGTCTTGAGGCCTATGGAATTTTATAGCACTTTTCAGTTTCTGACATCTTAAGAAAATACATAACAACTACTGAATATACATACTGTCTCTCTTAGGGAAGAGTAACAATATCTTAAAATCGTTACTTTTTTGCTAAAATTAATAAATATTTACACTGAAGAAGGGAGAGAAAGTTGGGTATTTAAAAGTTTCTCAAACATGGGTAGTGACTAGGGATGTAGCTCAGCGGAAATGTGCTTGTTTAATGTAAGGCTGTAAGTTCTATCTCCAGCACAAAATAAAACACAGTAACAGAGCAAAACAAAAACAAGAAAAGTTAGTAAAACAAATTCAGTTTTTAAAAGAAATTTTAGTTCAGTAGAATGGGGGCAGTGAGCTAAAACGTAGTTTTACTGCCAACTTTTACTCAAAAAAGAAGTAAATCTCCACAGTGATATTAGCTTAGCCCACTGTAGTGGTAGTTTGAGCAAAAAACAAAACTCTTTTCGTTTAATTCTATTATTTTCTTCAGACATATTCAAAACAAGCTACGATACGATAGTCAGTGCAAAACAGCTCGGTCCAGCCTCTTACCAGCCATTCCCTTGAGAACACGGAGATTCAGACAAGGGAAAGGAGAGGCGAGACCCCTGCCCCAGGGGAAAAGCAGCTCAGACAAAAGGACCAGGAGGAGAAAAAACAGTAATCGGAGAGGAGATCCTGCTTCCATCCTGTCACTGGCTTTGTAAGGGAGACAGATCTATTCCTGGAGGAAAGGGATGGAGCAGCAGCATAATAAAAACCGGGACGAGGTGAGCTGTGCCAGCTCGCATCTCCCGCAGGACCCAGTCTGACGCGTCCTTCTAGGAATACACTCCACCCCCGCGCCCTGCTTGCCCAGAGCCTGATTTGGATCAAGCGACCAGCCTGAGACTGGCAAGCCTGGGGTGCACACCTCATCCATTCACACGCTCACTTATTCTGGAGCACCTACCGTGCCCTAAGCAGCGGGGACTCCTGGTCTAGGTCTCTCGCATATTAGGCGCCCAAAGAGCAAAAGAAAGGATTTAAAGCGTGTTCTTGACAGGAGGGAGCTTGCAAACCTGAGCTGCGGGGGGCGGGACGCAGGGATGGCAGGCGGCGGGAGAAGGCGAAGGGTGACTTTGCTCCGAGGCCGGAGGCGATCGGTGGGAGGGCCCGGGGCTCCCTCGCGGCCGCGGTGAGGGGTGCGAACCCCGCCCGCCCGCCGCCCCGCGCGTCACCAGGTCGATGGCCAGGACGTCGCGCAGCGCCACGGCCGGCCGGATGCCCCGCAGCGGGTTGTCGGCCAGGAAGAGCAGCCGGTCGCTGAGCACCACGTACTTGGGGCTGAGCCTCTCCGAGGGCGACGCCGCGACGCACGGCTCGCAGGCGCGGACGTAGTCGTAGACCGCGGGCGGCAGCTGGCGCCGCAGGAGCGCGTCCAGGCGGCTCCCGGTGCGCGCGGGGCCGGCCATGCGGCGGGACGGGACGGGACGGGCACGGCGGGGACGGGGACCGGGGAGACCGCGGGGACGGGGCCCCGGTCGCCTCCGCTCTGTGCCCGCCGCGAGCGGCGCGGGGCGGGGCGGGCGCGGTCCTTACCTCCGGCGCCGGGCGTCCTCCCCCCCGCCCCCGCGGATCCCGCGTCCCAGGCGCCCTTCACTCAGAAAGGAAGCTGTGGTCGGCGTCCCGTTAGAAACGGGAAAGACGGGGAGTTCGCCGGTCATTGTTTAGCACCGCAGTGGTGACAGACTTAACCCTGGACGGTAACGACATCTCTAATTTTGTCTTGAGTGTCAACTGACTCTTTCTCCAACTAGTCAAAAGCTGACGCAGGAGATTCTCGTACATTGTTGAGGCACAACGTGCCTTCCCACGCGGTAAATGCCTGCGTTCCCAGCCCGGGACGATCTGAGATCCGTGCGCCGGGTGAGGATGTCATTTTTTTTTTTCTTGGCGGTACTGGGGATCGAACTCAGGACCCTGCGCTTGCTAGGCGGGCGCTTATTCCATTGAGCTGTATCCCCAACCCTAAGAGGATGTCATCTTGAAAAGGCAAAATCAGTGCCAACCTCGTGGGCTACACAGCCAGTCTGAAGTACGCAGAGACCCTGTCTCCAAAGACAGGGGGAAGGGAGGCGGAGGGGAGGTAAAGCTGATAGGTTGAAACAAACCTGGTGTAAATGGTCCTCAAGATGCAGAGTAGTAAAGTACTTAGTGTTTTAGAGCAGGAATAACATTATGAATTAGGTTCGGCCGAGAAGGACACCAAAAAAATTTACCCTAAGGGAGCGCTTCCTCTCCATTCATGTGGAAACCCTTCAGCTACCACCAGCGCTGAATCAAATCTGATATTTTTAGAGTAATTTATACTCTCTCTTTCTTGGTATTCTGCTGTTGTATGCTGTATGTTGTCGGCGATGTCAAATCCTTTGTGGAAAGAGGTACAGATATACTGCAGTGTGTGAGCAGATATCGGGAGAAAGGGAAGAGATAGGCCAAGTCTGGCTAAGTTGACGTCTAAGATCCTTCTGAGCGAGGAACAGCAAAGAAACGAGAACGTTGGTTTTTTTCTCATAGAGACGTTTCGGGTTTGGTAGGAGAGAAGTGCCCCCTGCTGGCAACATCGTCACCGGCCTTCCATCTGGAGTTTGGGGACAGTGACCACTCTCACCTTTTATACCGAGATGAAAGGTGAGCGCACCATCCATTATAAGCTTCACTGTAAGCACGCTGCATGGCTATTTTATCTAAAATATAAACTAAATCTCATCTAAAACAAGTCGAGCTTGTTGCTTTAAACACAATGGCAAAGGCCCGTCCCTCCCGTGGGCCCAGTAGCCACCTCTCACAAGAGCAGCTGAGAGAGACAAACACAGAGAGGCCCTGAGGGGAGGAAAGGCCTCACTCCAGGCCACCGCTCTCCCAGGCTTCTTGCTTCATACCCACTTCTCAGGACTAAGAGAAACAGTAACTAGACCAGAATCAGAAAAGACAGCATACCTCACCTATCACCAAGAAGCCCATCGCAAGTAAGCTTCTTGAGGAAGCTTAAACTAGTGACAAAGGCACTACTTTAAGAGAAACACTACAGAGGGGAGTGTGACACAAGGACGTGTAATTAAGGTGCCCTCAGCTGAACCTTTTCTGGCACAGAAAGAAGGCAGCACCATGGTTTCCAGGTACTCAGTGTTCTACTGTTGCCAAGGCAACAAGGAAGTTCAGCTTGCAGGAAAGGGATTGAGCACAGAGGAAAGATCCCCGGATGCAGAGCCAGGGGCACTAGATTAGAACACTGGCACTGTTGCTCACTGAGAGATTTTGGGAAAGTCATTCAAACTTTCTGATCCCCAACTGCATCATGTGTAAAATGAAACGATTAATATACTTTATCGGGTTAGTAATATCCTTTAGTAATCGTGGGCTGATCAGGTCCGCAATCTCCCAAACGAGTGTGCAGTGAAGGCTAAATAGAAAGAGGTGAATGGAATGATTTCAGGGCTCCAGGAGAATCCAAGCCTTCTCACAGAATTCGAGATTCTCTCAGGGCTAAGACCAAGACCTTCTCTGGGTGGCCTGTATTTATCAGAAGAAGGGAGGAGAGTTCTCAAGAAAGGTAGAACCACTCAAGGACTTCTCCAACTAAGGTGTAATTAATCCTTAATAAGGATTAAATTAATCTACCCTGGATCCAGGTGTCTTTGGCTGTGATCTTGTCTTATCCTTTGGCTTTATCCGCCATTACAGGTTTTAGTAGGGATTAGTGAAGCAGGGGTTCACAGACCACGAGTCTGTCATCCACTTCCAGACAAGTGGCCTAGGCTTTGGACAGATTCACAAGTAAGTATAAAAGCCAATTGATTCATTTAAGTCCTGCTTAGGGCTGCTTTGTAGTGGTCTCCATCAGTATGTACCCTCCCTTCCTCAGAGTTAGTGTGAGGATCAAATGTAATGAACTTTGTGCTCTAGGAGCACTGCAGGGTGAAGTATTCATGTTCTTTTATCCTTTGGTAAGCTTTACATGGACAGCAGAGATAGGTGCTTACTCCTTACATTCTAGATGTATCCGAACTCAAGAAGCATTTGGTACAAATTCCAAGCCATCAAGCACTTAATAGATAATTTTTCTCAAAGCTACCAAGAGGAAGGGAGTATTACTTACCTGGAGTTATCCAAGTACCAAAGGCACTCTCCTTGACTTTGTTAGGACAGTAGTCTTGGGTCCAGGGATGGTCAACTCAATTAGTACAACGGGTTAGTGAGAATGACCCTAGGATGGTGGAGTCAAATATCATGGGTTCAAGTGCCAGCGCTCCCACTCAGTAGCTGAATGACCCTGGGCAAGTTTATCTATGCCTCAGTTTCCCTAGTGAGATGGGGATAACAGTACAAACTCCAAAAGTTACTGTGAGAATTAACAAAACTTCCAAAGTACTTAGAGCCAAGCACAGTTGTATATACCTATAATCTCAGATACCCAGAAGGCTGTGGCAGGAATATCACAAATTCAAGGCTATATTAGGCACAGTGGTACACACCTGTATCCCCAGCACTTGGGAGACTGAGGCAGGAGGATCACTGTGAGTTTGAGCCCAGCCTCGGCTATATAGTGAGTTCAGGCCAGCCTGAACTACATACCAAGACGCTGTCTCAACAAAACAAAACACAAGTTCAAGGCCAGCCTGGGCAACTTAGCAAGACCCTACCTCAAAATAATATTTAAAAAGGAACTAGAGATGAAGTTCAGTGGTACAGTACTTGCTCATCATAAATTCAATTTCTAGCACTCGGGGGTGGGAAAAGTCAGAATAGACACTTAGAGTAAACACTTTGCAAGTGTCTATAAAGAAATTCAACAAGGGGCTGGGGATATAGCTCAGTGGAATAAGTGCCTGCCTGGCAAGTGCAAGGTCCTGAGTTCAATCCTCAGTACCACAAAAAAAAAAAAAAAAGTTCAACAAGTGATTCCCTGTTATATGGTTATTCTATGCTCTACAAAGTAATATAAGAAAAGTTAGCTGAATCTTTCTAACTTTAAGGCTCAAGGCAAGAATCAAACCTAAACACATACGAGAAAAGCATCTTTAGTTTTAGTTTTCATTTCCTGTGTGCTGGTGATTGAACCCAGGGCCTTGCACATGCTAGGCAAGCACTCTGTCACAGAGCTTCAGCCCCAGCATTTTTTGTTTTTTGTTTTTTTGGGGTTTTTTTTTTCTTGAGACAGGGTCTCCCTATGCAGTCCAGGCTGGCCTTGAGCTCACTTTGTAGCCCACGCTGGTCTTGAACTTGCAACGATCCTTCTACCTCAACCTCTCAAGTGCTGGATTACAGGCATATGCCACCACGCCCTAGCCTCAGCCCTTTAATTGTGTTTTTAGTGCAGAAGTGAACAGTGGGTTATATCAGGAGAATACTGTATTTTGAACTAGAAGTCCTAATGGGGCATGGTGGCGCACGCCTGTAATTCCAGCCCTCGGGAGGCTGAGGCAGGAGGACCACTGTGAGCTCAAGGCCAGCCTAAGCTGCATAGCGAGACCCTGTCTCAAAAAAGACAACAACAACAACAACAACAAAAACTAGAAGTACTCTTCAATGGGCCTACACATCGCAAATGTTTCCATTCCTCCAGCTTGAAACTGATACAGGAAAATAAAACTCCCAACCTGAATGATATCAGACGAGTTCGTGTTCTCTAAAACCAAAGAATGAATTTTAGGAACAACGGAGGTTAAGAGCAGAATACATTTACTGAGAGAAAGAAAGCTTCTGTCCAAGAGAGGGACACAAGTGGGGCCCGAGTGGGTTGCCCCCCGCCACCGACTGTCTTTTCTAGGGACTTTTATAGAGAAAAATCATGAGGTGAGTCGGGTCCAAGGTAAGGGAGATGGTCAAAACTATGGCCAGCCAATAAGATTACAGGTATAATTGTCCAGGTAAGACTGAGTGGACAGGGATCAAATGGGGAAGTGAGTCACATAGCAAGTGGGCATGAATACAGATCAGGGGCTTTTCCTGTGGGGGTCAGGCTAGTGACTCTTCCTGGCTTTTAGAAGGTGGCTGTTACTTATTTAGAATATCAATCCCTGACATTTACACCTAGGGAGATAAGTGGGTGCATTTGTTTAGCCCCTTTTGTCTTAAGGTCTGGCCCACACGTATCTTTTATGTTGGCTCCTTCGAGGGCCCGGCCCTGTCTGACTGCTTATAATATTTCTATCTAACTCAGCTGCCTATAACAAAACTAAAGACACTATTCATAGAAAGATATTTGTAATTTGTAGTAGGCAATTACTGATACAGGAAAATAAAAACTCCGAACCTGAACAATATCTGGTATGAGTTCCTGTTCTCTAAAATCGAAGAACGAATTTTAGGAACAACGGAGGTTACGAGCAGAATATATTTATTGAGGGAAAGAAAGCTTCTAAGAGCAGACAGAAGGGGGTCAGAGTGGGTTGCCCAAGACTGTCTTTTCTAGGGACTTTTACAGAGCAAAGCCGTGAGGTGAGGTGGGTCCAGAGTGAGGGGAAAAACTGGACCAAACAATGGTCAGCCAGTAAGAATGGTTCAGGTAAAATTGATTAAATTGGGATCAAGTGGGGAAGTGAGTCACTGTAGCAGGCATGAATATAGAACAGAGGCTTTCCCTGTAAGGGGCTGGGTCAGGGACTCTTCAAGGTGATCCATACCTATTTAGAATATCAATCCCTGATGTTTACACCTAGGGAGGTATGTGGGTGCATTTGCTTAATCTTTTGTGTTGAGGTCTGGCCCACTGCAAATACTTGTCTTGTGTTTCCTGTTGGCTCCTTGGAGGGCCTGGCCCTGTCCAACTGCCTACAATATTTCTATCTAACTCAGCTGCCTATCACAATACTGATGGAAACCAAGACCCCACATGGAACCAGACCAGACCTTCTGACACTAGAGAAGTTTTTATTGGGGGAGAGACAGAGTAGCAGGCTACCTAGCAGACCAGGGTAGCCCCGAGCTGAGGAAAGCGTGGGCCTTTAAGCTGTTTTTTCTGGCGGGGGTGGAGTGGGGTGAGGAGATGTCCCTGGGCCAGAACAGCCCGAGCCCCGAGTGGCAGGGAGGGTGTCCAGGCCAGAAGAGCCTGAGCAGCAGGGAGGGGCGTCCAGGCCAGAAAAGCCCAAACAGGCAGGAGCTGCCTGTGTCAGAACGACCCAAGGGGTGAACTGCCAGAGCGAGTGAGGGCGGGGATAGCTTTGTGGCCGAGGGGAACTGAAGTGGAACAGGTAAGGGAAGGAGAGAAATATTGAGAGTTAAGTTTTCCCACGGCGGGATGGGGGGCGAGGCTGGCTGCCTTGTGACTTATCAAATACAACCTGAATTTTTAAGGGTGTCTGACTTAGGAATCTCTTAGTGGTTCTATTTAGTATGGGTGAATACTGTCCATTTAACTAGCTATAACACCAGGGATATAGCTCAGTGGCACAAGCGCCTGCCTGGCAAGTGCAAGGTCCTGAGTTCGACTCCCAGTACAAAAAAAAAAACTAGCTATAACAATTAGCAGTCAGATAATACAGAGGAGAGATGTCATTATAATGAAATCTAAGAGAAGAGGGAAATGGTTCAGATTTTTACATTTTTTTTCTTTTACTGAATAATGTTCCAGTAACCCATTTTGTCTCTGTCTCCCTACCACTACACAGACACACTTCCTCTGAGAGAAGGCAGTGAACGAAAGATGACCAGTAAGAACAGCAAACCTGACCTAGTTTCCCTTTTTTTGTAAACCAGAACACCAATCATGCAGGAGCTTTTGGTGAAAATAACATTAGGCTTAACAAACATTGAGATGAAACACACCGAGAAGAGAATCTGACACAGAATTCAGTGGTTATGAGCTGATAATTTTGGCTCAACTCAATACCTTTCTCAAATATTTTCTGTGAAATTATTACCCACAAACAGAATCAGACTAACACTTTAAGAATTGACTAATGAGATAAACAAATTTAGTACAAATTTAATACACAAACTTAATACAAAACATTGAAACATTTGTTATGGTTCATGTCTAGATGTCCCCCCAAAGCCTCGTGCAGTCATGGGGCGGCTTCTAGAGTTTGTGATTGATCTATGGTCCAGTGCTGGGATTATGGGTGTGAGAGCTGCACCACCCCGGGGCAGGCAGCCTGCATGCAATGTAAGGGAGCGAAAGAGGCTGCTCTCCCTTGCTCCCCCTCTTTTGCTCCTGCTGCTTTTGCTGTCTTCTGCTGCCACGAATGGTTGCCTCTGCCATGTGCCACGATCTTGGAGCCAGCTGAGTGTGGACTGAAACCTCCACAAACTGTGAGCTAAATAAACTCTTCCTTCCTTAATTTTGGGCATTGGGTATTTTGTCTCAGGGGAGAAAAGTAACCAAGACAATATTAATGATATAAAAGGTATTGACAAAAATAAAACATAAATGATATCAAAGAGATGATCAAGCACAATCCTGATTAAGACAATCTGGAAAGGTTTCATGAGGAAGGTAGCAGTCAGTGCTCAAAGAGTAAATGCAGTTGTTTTTTTACTATACTCAGTTTAAATTTTTTTTTTTTTTTTTGACACAGGGTCTCGCTATGCATTTCAGGCTGGCCTTGAGTTCGCTTTGTAGCCCAGCCTGGTCTCAAACTCACAACAATCCTCCTGCCTCAACCTCCCGAGTGCTGGGATTACAGGGGTGTGCCACCATGCCCAGCTAAAATTTTATTTCTTATTATGATAGTAGTATATGATCACTATGGAGAATTTCTAAAAATTCAAATATTTACAAGAAAAAATAAAACCCCCTTTAACTATAACACCTAGAGATGACCATTTCAAGTAAGGAATACACGTTTCTTTCCTGGAAGTCCCAGACGAGCGTTGAGGGCCTAATCAAAAGTAGAAAAAGGTACAGGACCGAACAGATAGATGTAACAAAACACACTATGCTCAAACAAACAAACAAACAAACAAACAACAAAAAAATACCACACACAGTGCTGAAATAGAACTGGATCCTTAATGTGAAGAAGACAAAAGTGACCCTCAGGGCACTGAGATATGTTAAAACGTTCACTGCGAGAAATAACCACGAGAAAGGTATATTTTGTGGAGATCATGACTGTGGTTTTAGACATTGTCTTAGTCAGTTTGAGTAACAAATTGCCATAGATGAGGAGGTTTAAATAACTGCAATGTATTTCTCACGGTTATGGAGACTGTAACCCCAAGATTAAGGGACGGACAGGCCTAGCATCTGAACAAGGCCTGTTTTCTGATGTGCCACATGACCATCTCCTCCTACCCTCACATTGTGGACAGAAAGCTGGCCAGCTTGCTGGCTCTGTTTCACAAGAGGGCTACCTTCAGCCTCATGAAAAGTCTACCTCCAAACACCATCACAATGGGATTAGAATTTAGGGAACACAAACATTCAGTGTGTTGTAGATAGGTCGGAGCTGAGGTGCTGGTGAGACACCTAGGTGCCTGGGAATGTAAGTTGGTAAGACAGACTATTAGAAGTATAGACCTGGAGGAGCATAGAGTGTTGAAACTGTAGACATAATTACTGAAGAAACAAGTGTGGGCAAAAGAAAATCAGGTGACTTAAGAACACAGCTCTCAAAAAGACATTTAAAAGGGTGAAAGTAGGGCTGTGGTGAAAACAAAGAGCCGTAATCAAAAAAAGTAAAAGGAACTTGGGAATAATACAGGATCAGAAGTCAGGAGAGGACAGAATCTCAAGGAGGAAGGAAATAGTCAACAGAGAAGTTGAAAGAAGTAAGTAAAACTGATCGCTGGCTTGGACAATTTGTAGGAATTTCAGTAGCATGGTTTGGGAATAGACAAATTATGAAAAGAGTAAATAAAGGCAATAAATGTGGCATATTAGAGACCAGAAATCATTAATCTGGACCCAAGGGTTCCAGGTTCCGCCTTACTAACTGTGTAATTTAGGATGCAGTACTTAAAACAGACCATCTTGTTTTCCTTACCTCTAAATTTAAAATGCTACTGCTCTCCCTACAACATTAAAGGAGAAAAATATTACATGAGAAAAGGTATGTGAAGCTATGTTGTAAATCATGAGGAAACACACCTGCAGATGTTACCTCATCATAACCCTTTCAAGTATTCTGGCAGTTGGTAACAGGAAGATAGGGAACAGGAAAAATAAAGTTTTACTGTTATAAGGACCTCTGAGCACATCTATGGAGAAAACTTTGTATAGAGTTCTATAATACCATCAGTCTTAATGGACCCTTATTTGAGAAATGGGCTCGGAGTACACACTCCTAAGGATGAGATGGTAGTGTAGATCACAGGCGTACTAACTGGCCTTTATACAGTTTCCTGCTCTATAAAACTTGTATATGGCAATGCTGTTGTGAGGATATGCATAAATAGAACTGTCTAGTGAATGATAAATTCTCAGTAATGTTGACAATACAAAACAGCATTGCCATATACAAGGACATGCCTTATTTTAACATGGAGATGTGAGTGCTGGGGGTGTAGCTCAGCGGTAGAATGCTAGAATCCTGGGTTCAATCCCCAGCATGGGGAAAAAGTCAAGGGACAAAGATGTTGGTTGTGGGGGGAAGGACAATAGTTTATTTGTGAGCATTTTGATAATGAGCATCTTATGTTACTCTCTGAAGGCAGCCAAACTTTGGAATGGTGGATTTTTTTTCACTAGCGCTAAGGATGGAACCCAGGACTTCATGCTTGCTAGGCAAATGCTCTACCACTGAGCGACATCACCAGCCCCAAATGGTCAAATTTCACACCCCATTCCCCATCCTCTTCAGTTGGATTCCAACTAGTATGTCCTCATTTGTTCTGAAATCAGTTGAGTTTACAAAATTGAGAGATTTTTATAATTCTAGCTCTGGTGGATTGACGCTGGTGGTCAACTTGTAACCCCCAGTTGAACTGAGTCAGCGTGGTGCTGGGTGTGGGAGGCCCACCTGGGGGTTGTTGCCAGCAGCATAAGAGGTAGGACTGGAAAAGAAGTAGTTAGGCTGTTGGGAGCCTGCTGGAAGCAGAGAGAAGCTGTAAGGAGCTGTTGGTTCTCTTGGAGGAGCATCATGCTGGCTTTCCTTATAAACTCATCTGTTTTCAACCTCCAAGACACTTGGGACCTTGTTGCTGAGAATAGCTTTGGTTCACTTTGGGGGAGCTCTGGTCCTCATTCTGAGCATCGCTTCCTGCTCTGGAGGGGAAGATGGTGCGCTGCTAGTCTCCTGGAGCAGCTTGTCTGTCTGGTTGGCTTTCCTGATGGGAACCAGGCCATCCTGATCATCGGAGGAGCTCAGGGCCTCACCGTTGCTGAGTGTGGCTGTGGGACTTTTCCGGGGAGCTCCCATTCTTACATTGCTCCCTGGCTCCTGTGCAGATCCCTCAGCCTGCGAGCACAGATCCTTCATCCCGCTGGTGCAGACTTTCTAGCTTCCACCACTGACCTTGGGGCCTTCCAGCACAGATCCATGAAACAGGCCTGCATGAAATATTGTTATGGGCTCTGGGCCTCCAGCTGGACTCGTGGGAATCATTGTTATGGGCTCCAGGTCTTCAGTGGGACTCATGTAGACATCATCATGGGATCCAGGCCCACAGCTAGATTTCTTGGTTTTAGTGTGTGGACAGATTTCCTGCACTGTCTTGTGTATGTGATTCTTTGGGTGACTATTATAACCTTATAAAATACGTGTCCTGTATTGTGTCATTCCCCTTGCAATAAGCCCCAAAGTACAACGCTAGTGATATGAACCACCATTAAGGGCCAAAATTACTATATAAACTCTACATAAGCTGGAGAAGCAGAAGATAAGCTTTGTATGATGGTTACCATATGAAACACAAAATGAATTTATCAATGAGGAAGGGAAGTAGAGGCAGTTACAATAGATGGAATTCTTGAGGATGAGGCAGTGGACTCTGCTGAACATAAAAGACTGCAAGGCCCTTTAGACCAAAATTAGTACTAGGCATCACAGCTAATGCGTGGTTAGTTTATTGAGTTGTAACTATAGGCTGGCATTGTGCTAAGGCTCTGGGGATACAGTGAAACAGGACACCAACCCTAGCCTGACATTTTATTTATTTATTTTTGTCTTTTTGAGTCAGGGTCTGGCTATGCAGTTCCGGCTGGCCTTGAGCTCACTTTGTAGCCTAGGCTGGTCTTGAACTTGAAACGATCCTCCTGCCTCAGCCTCCTGAGTGCTGGGATTACAGGCGTGCGCCACCATGCCCAGCTCTAGCTTGACATTTTAAACAAGTATATTAAAAATCTGATACAAAAGCGAGTCAAGACATTTTATAGGAAATCCTGAGTTCTGAACATGGTGGTCACTAAATCAATCTAGCTGTTAAACTGTTGCGCTAATTGTACACTCCACCTCTCTCCCTCTCCCCGGTCCCCTCCTTACTCTGCCCCTGGGTTTTGTCTGTTCTTCTCTGTAGGCTCAGTGGCTGCTACCTGGTCTGTATTCCGTACATACTGGCAATCAACAATGAAACCTCAATACTGAACACTCACTGTGTGCCAGACACATAACGTGAACAATTCCCACAACACCATCGAGGCCAGTCCTATTCCTGTCCCACTTTACAGGTCAGGAAACATAAGTCCTGATGTAGCGAGCATCCCAGAGGTCGACAAGTACGCGCAGCGGCCGGGCCTGAGCTGCACACCTAGGCAGCTGGAGGCGAAGGGACAGCTCCGTCCCCAGTAAGCGAAGCCCCATTAAGTGCCAACGGAAAAACCTATGAGCAGGACTTCCTACGAATGTTCTTTCCATCGAGAAAATACCAGTCTGCTTAAAGTGGAGTTTTTAAAATGTTCAGCACTCCTGAGCTCTCCGAGCTCCGGTACCCGGGCCACGGGCCACATGGAGCCTTAGAAGAGCAACTGGACGGACACGTGGCTTGAACTACGTCATCCGCATCGCAAGCGCTCAGTACCCTAACCTATCAGCTTGCAGGCTTCTCAAAGGCCGGGAGAGAGCCTGACCGGGAGTCCCGAACTTGAAGCACACCCGACCTATGGCCCGCTCCGCACCGTGGAGCAACGCGTGGCCGGCAGCCCCGTCCCGGCATGCACCGCTGGCCCCCGCGACCACGCCCCCCGGAGAGCTCCAGGGAGCGCGTGTACCCCCGCCGCCCGGAAGCCGCGGCGCGTTGCGTGCTGGGAGTTGTAGGCCCCGGCCCGCGGGCCGCCGTCCCACTCTCCATGAGGTGGCTGGCGCTGGCCCGCGCGGCACCGACACGGGGAGCGCGCCTCGCGCTGACTCAGCGGCGGCTGGAGCTGGCCCTCGCGCTCTTTCCCTTCCTGGGGCGCCGACCCCGCCCGCCTGCTTGCTAGCCCGCCTGCTCCGCGCCACGCAAGAGGAGGCTCAGGGACGCGGAGCAGCGACGGGCGTGCGGCCCCGGCCCGGCGTGAGCGCGGCGGAGGACCGCGGCGACAAGGGCGAGGGCCGAGCTCCCAGCTGCCCGCGCGTGGCGCCGCTCCCCTCGGCCGGCCGCGGCTGTGCAGGCGCGGAGGCCAATACAGCGATAGGGAAGGTGACGCGGGGCGCGGGGCGGGGGATCGGGTCGCTGCGCAGCTGCCAGGCTCGAGGAGGTTGCCGGGGCGGACGGGCCGGGCAGCCCCCCGCGGGGCCGGGGGCGGGTCGGGGCCGTCCGTGGCGGTGGTCCGGGCCGCGCGCCGGGTGGGGGCGGGTCGCGGAGCGCGCAGTGCGTGCCCGCCGGTTGCTGGGTGTTTCGTCACCCCAGTTGCCACGAGGCTTTTGGGGGAGGCGTCGGGGAAGAAGGGGGGCGAGGCCGCGGAGGAAGGTAACCACGCCTGGGCCGGCCTCGCACCATGCGCCGGCCCCGCTCCCGGGGCGTGTGACGGCTGTGGCGTGCGCCCCCCGCCCCAGGACAGAAAGGAGCAAGAGTGTTATCTCTGTGCACTGATCTGCCAGCATTGCCACTGCGTGCCATCCTGCAGGAGCAGAGAACCATGATGTGTCTCTAACCAGAAAAACGAGTACTTTCTGAAAGCGCTAATTACTTTTTACAGCGGGAAGTTACGTCTTATTAAAAAGTGTGGTCAGCGTTGATGGTAGAAGGCAGGGAGGATTGAGTCCTAGGCTTTGAAACGATGTGTAGTGGGTGTAGAGGAATTTTCCAAATTGATTCTTGACCCGATGGCTGGATGGAAAACTTAAGGCTTACTAGTATGTTATTTCCGCTTTCCCTTTGCATATGTGTTACAGAAGAGTTCACCGTATCGTAACAAATGTTTCAGCCCGTGCAAGGTATTTCGAGTGCAATACTTTGTTCGCGCACAACCTTTTACTCGGTAGGTGGCTACTTTTTTGCCCCGGTGTAACTTTGCAGTCCTTCCTGCACACGTAGGTAATTTACCGTAACATTCTGTTGCTTGTTGATTACCCAGACGCCCCCTCTGAGGACCCCTTCTTTTTTGACATCTTTGGCTATGTTTTTGCAAAGGACCCCTTGCTTCTTCGCATGGTCGAATCAGAGTAACCAGATAAAGCTTCAGTAGTGTAGTTTTCTATCAAGTCATGGCAAATAGAAGTTTTTATAAGATTTCTAAATCTGGGATTCAGAGAAACTGGAATTCTGTTTTCCCTGTGTGTGTGTGTGTGTGTTTAAGGGAATGGTAATCAACTTTTGTCCTTTGGCCCATGAAAAGAAAAAAACGTCTTTGTTATCTTATCTGTTCAAAATGCTGATCTGTGACTAGTTTGAGAATGGTTCGAGTAGTTTCTATCCACTGTGTGCCTGCCTTTGAATTAATAACCTTTTTGAGGATCTACAGTGTTGCCCAGGCCTGCTACCACTTTATGAGGTGTAGTCTTTTTCCCGTTCGTAGAAAGGCTGTCCCTAAATTGTTTATGTGATCCATTTTTTTTTTTAAGAAACGACAAGATTGGAATATAAACCCAGGTTTTTGTAAATTAGAAACCTGTGTTCCCCATCTTAGAGACACAGTGATGACTGCTCCAAACAGCCCTTGCTCTTTAAGATCAGAGAAAGAAAACGAATTCACTGAGACAGACAACACAGCATTGTTTAACAGGGTTCTTTAAACCAGTGTAATCCAGTGGGGGTGGCTTGGACAGCAGGCGTCAGTCAGGGAAATATTCTGGAAAGAGACAGTCTTGAATTTTGAAGGACCAGCGGGGCTTAACCAATTCACTGGAGAGAACAGTGTGTGTGAGCATGAGGGATGGAATGGCTGTGCACAGCTGCTCTGTGGTGCAGCATCGCTGGCCTCGCTGGGTTAGGGGGCAGCATGGTGAGGAGTCGTTCACAAGTGCCTGGGTCTTAATCTTGGGAGCACCGGGGAGCTAATGCTGCCCTGCAGTGTGAAGGGATGCTATGCTTTTCCAAGGCCTTCAGCCCCTATCCTGATTTTATCATTTGATTTCAGCAGGCCCTGGGAAGACAGCAAAGTGTGAGTCCTGTCCTAGCCTCACTGTTCATTTGTAAAAGGCTGTGTACCCCTTTTGGCCAGTTAGTCTCTTGGCCGCTTTAGGTTCTAATTTGAAAAACAAAAAGCGCCACAGCTTTACTATGGGAGCAGCAAGCCTTAGTCTCCCAGGTCTGGAGAGAAAGTGATTTTCACATCATTTAGAATTTGTTGTGCTTGCTGAAGTCAATTACTATAAAAAACTAAGCTGCCTTATCATGCTCTGTTTTGAGAATGTTAGATCTTACATTGTGAAAAACTGGGTTACTATCCACAGGTTTCTATTGTGAATATGTGGATTACTTTCCACAGAGTCTTTGAAAGTTCTTAAATAAGGCCAGGTGTGGTGGCACACTCCTGTAATCCCAGCGCCCAGGGAGGCTGAGGCAGGAGGATCATTGTGAATTCGAGACCGGCCGGGGCTACAAAGTGAATTCAAGGCCAGTCTAAACTGCATAGTGAGACCTTGTCTCAAAAAAAGTTCTTAAATAATAATCATTATAAATCACCTGAGAATTTTTATGTCTGTTATTATCATTTTTCTTAGAAATGCATTTCTAGAAATGGTTGGTTATAGCAGAGATCAGTAAAAAAGCAGAACTAAGTCTGTTGTTCAAAAGCTAAGTGATGGAGTTTTCATTCAGTGTCTCTTGCAGTACTTTGCAAACACTCCAGTAAGGATATTAAACTGATCTTAGCCACTATAAGTTTTTTTTTAAAGGTTTATGAGATTGGTATCTGGAAGCAGGGAAATTATGAGATAATCTAGATTTGTCATGTTTTAACCTAGTTCATTTGTGCAGCTGCTTTTTTTTTAAATACTGGAGATAAACAACACAAAATATCAGATGCTTCTGCTGTTTAAAGGAGAAAATAATTGCTTTCTCTACTTTATTGAAGATTTTGAGGAATACAGTGACTTCAGAGCATTAATGGGACACTGTCTTAGTTTTTTAGAAATTACACATTAGTAGAATATATTTAGCAGGCCCCATTGCTCTAAGACGAGTTCCTACAGAAGCAGTTTGAGTGAATTTAAAAAGATCCTAATGTTTAAGCATCATTTTATATCTTTATTCACTAATTATGATATTCTAGATAAGCATCTGCTTTGTGCATTAATTGTTGTCTCCTTTCACCTTTGATTTTTGTGTGCAGATGTTTGTGGATTCTGTGGGATCAGAGGGCACGCCTATTGTAATCAGAAAACTCCAAGTGTAACAGCAGGGATGGATGAACAGGCTCTGTTAGGGCTAAATCCAAATGCTGATTCAGACTTTAGACAAAGGGTAAGTTAGTCTGTTTAAGCATTTCTTAAAGCATGCTACCACAAATGTACATTAGAGGACTAAAAAATATATATATTTCTGATGATAAAGGTCTAATGGAAATGAATAGAGACTAATGTGAGATAAGCGTATTCTGAATACAGAAACAGTATTATGGTTTATTTTTGGTGTAATTGTCTGAACAAAAGTATTGAAATCTTATGTGATTCAAGGCAGGTCTTTTGTGCAACACATGTTTATTTCTAATTGTTCAAAAGTTGTCATGCAGAGGATTGTTCAAGGGACTTTCTGTAGTAGCAGACATGTATATTTTATGTTGCTTAGCTTGGTCTATACAAGGTGTTTAACTCCTGGGTTAGTGATATTTCGCATCCTTGTTATTTATTCCAGTTAGACATGTACATAAGCAGTTGTGATATGTTATGTCTAAAGTTTCATGAAATGAGAACATGACAGGACTCCATTAGGAAGTGCTAGGATATTTGGATAAATGCAAACAATTAAACACGACACAGCGAACAACTATGATCATGAGTGTAGCTGAATGAAAGGAAGCTAAAGAACAAGCCTATAATTAATTTTTAAAGACTTGTGGGCGTTCTGAAGTACAGGATAAGAGGAAGGAAGGGGGTTTTCCCTTCTGTTATTTCTCCTGGCAAACAATACTTTTTGTGAGATGAAAGAGGTTTAACAATCCCACTAAATTTGGTAGACATTTTTGTTCTTGTAAGCAGAAAGTTGTTTTAGAAAAGAAAAATCTGAAGTAGTTTCTAACATAGTACGTGCATCTGCTGTTAAGTAACTAGCCCTCCAGATATAATAGCAGATATTGAGATTATTTGAAAATTTGCCTAAATTCACATCATCATGTAGTTGTACTTAATCTCCTTTTTTAGGGCACTTACATCATGTAATTGAAACACTGTCCTGTGTAACAGTAAATTGAATAAGTGCACAATTTGGTGTATCTTTTATAATCACTATTTAGTTGCAGATGTCATTAAAGAACATCCTTTATATATATTTTTATACTTGTGTATATATACAATTTAATACAATTAATAAAATACTTGTACATTTCCTTAGTGGGTTCTTTTTTTTTTTTGGTGCTGGGAATGGAACTCAGGACCGTGCACTTGCCAGGCAGGCGCTTGTGCCGCTGAGCTGTATCCCCGGCCCTCCTTAGCCTTTTTACAACCCAGCAAGGTGTGCACATATTCTTGTGCTGTCTCCTTTGCTGTAAGGAAACAGGTTTGCACATCTGATGGAATTTGTCTTTTGTCTACTCTCTTTGGCTAACACGTAATCAGAAGCTGGAATTGGGGGCTTGAGCCACCTTTCTGTTAAACTCATTAAATTAGTTGGCTATTACCTAATCTTTGTTTGGTACTAATAGGGCTTTGAGAGTCACCATTCCAAATGCTTTTCTTACTTTTGCGATCTTACAGGCCCTAGCCTATTTTGAGCAGTTGAAGATTTCCCCAGATGCTTGGCAGGTGTGTGCAGAAGCTCTGGCCCAGAGGACATACAGGTAATTAAAAAAAATTTATCTGAATCTAAAAGAATTGCAAGTTTCTGTGAACATGGCAGGACTGTTAAATTAGCCTGTATTTGGAAAGCATTGCCAGGAAAGCATCGTGTGACCAGTCCTTTACCTTAATGTGTAATCATTTATTATAGAATTGAGAAAAAACAGTAAATCAATAATTGGGCCTTTCCAGAGTTGACTTTCCAGCAGAACTATCCTTTGCCGGTACGTATGTAAATATGTAAATGTTCAGTTACAGTTCATTGCTGTTGGACCAGTGTCTTGTCACTAGCGTTCACTTCCCTTGTTCTTGCTGATCACACCCATAAGCCGGCCCCTTCAGCTTCCAGCGTGAGTGTCTGGTGGGGTGAGAAACAGTGAGCGCACATTTGTAGATATTTGCTCCCAGCAAATCTGTATAAGCCCCCACCACCACAGTGTGACATTCTGTGGAGTCATTCTAAAGTGATCAGTTTAATTCTACAGAAATAGAAACTCTCATTTCATTTCATGGTTTATAAAATAACTTTTTATATATGTATGTAAACCTCTGGCATCATTAAGCTGTGGGAGTCACAGTTGACTAGCTAGTGACAAACACAGCTCACTGGTGGGAGCAGAAGTGCATGGCCTCCTTTTTTTTTTTTTTTTTTTTTTGGTGATACTGGGAATCAAACTCAGGACCCTGCGCTTGCTAGGCAGGCGCTTATTCCACTGAGCTATATCCCCAGCCCTGCATGGCCTCCTGATGGAGACATGGACTGTCATTCCATTTGACAGCTGGAACTCGTTGCATGAATGTAGTGAAAGTTGATTTCAGGAACATCTGGGTGTTACAGATGGTGTTTAATTAAAAGTCTTCCTGTAGTTTATTTCTCAAGAATAATAGCTAAAAAATTTTTTTTTAATTTATTCATTTATTTTTTTGGTGGCACTGTGGATTGAAGCTAGGACCTCACATATGCTGGCAAGTACCCTAGCAGGGAGCTATATACCTAGCCCCTCATATTTTTTGATTTTGAGACAGGATCTTGCTAAGTTGTTCAAGTTGACCTTAAACTTCTGATCCTTTTGTCTCTGTGTAACTGGGTTTATAGATGTGCACCACCATGTTTGGCTGAAAATCTTATATATTTTGTATAATTTTTATAAATCTTATATAAAGATTTATTATAAAGATTTATAATTTTCTTAAAGCTGAAGGATAATCCATAATAAAAACAGAAATCTAAAGTCTGAAATAGATACTAAGTAATCCTAATTAAATTTTAAAAAAATATTTTATGTACTTTGTATGAAATTATTTTATTAGGTCAATTCATGTAGCCTAATTAAGATGATGAGAGTTTTTTTTTTTTTTTTTTTTTTTGCAGTACCGGGGGTCAAACTCAGGACATTGCACTTACCAGGCAGGCGCTTATGCCACTCAGCTATATCCCCAGCCCCAGCCTAATTAAGATGAAATCTGTATTCTTACTTGGATGTGTTACATTTTTAGAAACAATTATTCCATGTCTAAGTCTGACCTACATCAATACCTTAAAAGATCAGAGTGTTAAACTCTAAAGAGACTTTGTCAGTTTGTGTGTGGCTCATTATATCACCACTAGAGAGAAAAAATTGGAAGTGGCTAATTAGTGGGTATTAATTCTTACTCCTGTTGTCAGAGTGTTACACAGTTTTGTGTCCTTTTTTTTTTTTTTTGCGGTACTGGGGATCGAACTCAGGACCCTGCGCTTGCTAGGCAGGCGCTTATTCCACTGAGCTATATCCCCAGCCCAGTTTTGTTTCCTATATGAACTTAGAGATGAGGTTGATAGTCCATACAACCTTTATTTTGGATAAAGTAGAGTGTTCAGGAATCTTGACATTTAGAATTCAAGGGGCATGCCTTCAGTTTACAAAGCACTGTGTTTAAGGTACATCTTACAGTTTTTAGTTGTTTTGCTTGCCATATTCAAAGAAAATATTGTATAGCATATGTAGGATTTAGAAGTCTGTTAGTTCTTTATAAACAAATAGATTTCAGTGTTACAAAATGAGATTGGTAAGTAGAAAACATGTCAAAGCCGGAAGTCGAGTTTGAGAAAGTTCTGAGAGTCATTAATATTTTGCTCCTGTTATTCCCCAGGTCATATTGTGATTATCTAATTTTCTTTTTTTTTTTTTTTTTTTCAGTGATGATCACATAAAGTTTTTCTGCTTTCAAGTATTAGAACATCAAGTTAAATACAAGTAAGGCTTTTCTTAAGGTTTTGACTCAAAGGTTTGTGGGGAGAAACTACTTTTTGTTTTTTCTTGAGGAAATCATGATAGAGGTTGTAAATTGGCAGTGTGTAAGTTACATCCAGGGTATAGATGTGTTTTGTTTGTCCCAAACTGAGTTAGTTGGTTACACATAAAATTACAGACATTAAAAATCTAGATTTCCCCCCTCTCTGGAAAAGCAAGAAGTAGTAGCAGCAGTAGGCCTGTGTTCTGCATGACCACTCTCCTGACAGTTGAGGGGCAGCACTTGTACTCAGAAACCCTCCTGTAATACTGAGGAAAGCAGAGACCCGCTGATCAATTCCTTCTGTAGAGCACAGGCCTCTAGGCCTGGGTGTGTTTCTGTCTGACAGTGGCAGCTGCCATTCTGTTACAGAGCTTGCTAATGGCATCCTGTGCCGCCCTCAGCCCTGTCTTGCCGCCCCAGCGGTGTGGAGAAGTGTTAGCAGTTTAGGGAACTTGAGCTGACTGTGTGCTGCATATTCCTTTCAAATATATGAGACTGTTTCTTTTCAAAACCATAGACACCAAATACAGCTGCTATTTTTTTCTGCTTTATTTTGAACAGATATTCAGAACTAACCACTGTTCAGCAACAACTAATTAGGGAGACACTCATATCTTGGCTTCAAGCTCAGGTAAAATAGTTAATTTCATTCAGTGCCTCAAATGATCACACATTTAATACTTTATATTAAAAAAGTACCTGCTTTTGAAAATCATGGGTAGAAGGAAATTCAGTAAAAAAATTTTTTTTGAGACAGGATCTCGCTATTCTGTTCATGCTGGCCTTGAACTCACTTTGTAGACCAAGCTGGCCTTGAATTTGCAATGATCCTCCTGCCTCAGCCTCCTGAGTGCTGGGATTATAGGCATGCATCCTCACACCTGGCTTCAGTAAAAAATTTAAATTATGTCAATAACCAGAACTTATACTTTCATGACGTTGTGGAAACCTGGATTTAAAAAAATAATGTATTAGTATTTTTTACTCCTTGACAAAAGCTGATTTTCCATTTGCTTGTAAAGGTAAGCCCACCTGGACAGCTTTAAAGGGAGGCTTTTCAAAAGGCCAGTAGAGTTGTATATTCATAGCATGTACTGTTTGTTTCAATGTAGCAAATCTTAACATATAAATCTGTTTTGTAACTAGGGTTTTTTATTTCCCTTAAAAAGCAAGCAAATAGAAAAATTCTGGATTTTTTTTCTTCTTAGAGGAAATCACACAGATTATTAAAACTTCGTGCCTGAAACTTTTCTCAGAGGTATAAAAACAAGTATCAGTTAGAACCGTAATTTGATTGTTGTTCCTCTGACCAGTGATTTTAAATACTTGGATAATTTTTACACAGTTTGATTACACTTCTAATCTGGATCATGTTGAAGTTTGGTGAAGTTCTGCCTACTAACAGAATGTAGAAGAACTGATTTGTAGTGTTTTCAATTTGAATGTGACTGCATGGACTTTTTCTGTTTCTAGATGCTGGGCCTCCAACCAGAGAAGACCTTTATACGCAATAAAGCAGCCCAAGTCTTCGCCTTGCTCTTTGTTACAGAGTATCTCACTAAGTGGCCCAAGTTCTTTTTCGACATTCTCTCCGTAGTGGACCTAAACCCGAGGGGCGTAGACCTGTACCTCCGGGTCCTCATGGCTATTGATTCAGAGCTGGTGGACCGTGATGTGGTTCACACGTCAGAGGCAAGTAACTCCCCACTAACAGGCAGTGTTCAGGGTAGATTTTATGGGAGAAAATGAGCAGGAAATCTGTTTTCTTGTACACAGATAAATGTAAATTTACACAGCATTTTGAATTTTCTTGAAAAAGGAACTTGATTTTTTTTGTTTTTCAGATGTAGCTTGAAATTTGAGTATTACATTAGCTTTTTCAATCTAGGCCAAACTTTTCACCAGTGAAACGCAAGAGTTGATTTTCTCCAATGAATTTGTTAAGATACATGGCATTGGGGGCTGGGGTTATAGCTCAGTGGCATAAGCGCTTGCCTGGCAAGCGCAAGGTCCTGAGTTTGATCCCCGGTACCGGGAAAAAAAAAAGAAAAAGAAAAAAATAAGATACATGGCATTTATTCAGTATTGCTATAAAGTCTCTCGGCAAGGAAACAGCAGTGCCTGTGAATTGTCAGTGCTGATTAGTATATTCTCAGTCACGTAGCCAGCACCTTTGTCTTTCTCGGTTTATTAGCCTGTGTAACTTGTTTTTTTTGTTTGTTTGTTTGGTTGGTTGGTTGGTTAATTGGGGTGGAGCTGCGGGGGGGTGTTTTAACATAGGGTCTCACTTAGGGGCCAAACTGGCCTTAAACTCATTATGTAGCCCACACTGGCCCCAAACTTACAGTCCTCTTGCCTCAGCCTCTTAAGTGCTGGAGTTACAGTGTGTGCCACTATGCCCAGCACTTTCGCCTTGTTTGTAAAGGACACAGTAGAAATAGCTTCAAATGTATATATGTTAAGATCACTGTAACTAAAGTATAACTTTAAAAGATATTATACATTTAAGCTACTATCATTTATAAATGGTTTAGGTATATTTACTTAATATTGAATAAATTACTACATGCTCAAGATTTTAAAGCAATGCTTGTTTTATAGTTTATATTTAATAAGAAATTAAGTCTGGCACAGAGGAGTAGAACGGAAAGAGGAAATAAAAAGAATCACAGGATGTGACTTTAGACCTGTAAATAGGAAACCAAGGCAAGCAATGTGGTAACAAGTCCGCAACTTCAGCATGGAGGAAATTATTGTGTGAAACTGTATTCTGATGTCAAACATTATTTTATAATCCACTTTATTCTTGTAGGAGGCTCGTAGGAATACCCTAATAAAAGATACCATGAGGGAACAGTGCATTCCAAATTTGGTGGAATCATGGTACCAAATCTTACAGAATTATCAGTATACTAACTCAGAAGTGACGTGTCAGTGCCTTGAAGTAGTTGGAGCTTATGTCTCTTGGATAGACTTATCCCTTATAGCCAATGATAGGTATGTACACCGATAATCTTTATTTGATACGGGTGTGAAAAGCAATTATCTAAGACTTACGAGTTTGAAAATACTGAAACAATTTTATTCCCCCATTGCCAGGTTTATAAATATGCTGCTAGGTCATATGTCAATAGAAGTTCTACGGGAAGAAGCATGTGACTGTTTATTTGAAATTGTAAATAAAGGAATGGACCCTGTTGATAAAATGAAACTAGTAGAATCTTTGTGTCAAGTATTACAGACTGCTGGGTTTTTCAGTATTGACCAGGTCAGTAAATTTATATTTCATAAAGTTTGAAAATCGTTAGAATAAGTGCTAGGTGTTTCTTTTCATTTTCTCTGAACATTGGAAATTCTCCTTGTAACTGTAGTAAACGACCTTATCTGGACAGCCGTAATGTGATATCATACTTACCTTGCATGCACAGCAGATTGTCCCAGTTTCTAAATTTGAATAACTTTTTTTTTTTTTTTTTGGCGGTACTGGGGATCGAACTCAGGACTCTGCGCTTGCTAGGCAGGCGCTTATTCCACCGAGCTATATCCCCAGTCCCTCCAGTTTCTAAATTTGAAGATATGAATGGTGCACTCAGCTGTGAATTTCTGGGGTTTTTCTTTGGTTTTCTTTTTGATGTGTGTGTGTGTGCGCACGCGTGTGTGTTAGTGAATAGTGAATGAACCCAGGGAGCAATGAACTATATTCCTGGTCCTTTGGTTTTTTATTGTGTGTGTATTTGTGTGTTTGTTGTAATTTGAAATAAGGTCTTACAGAGTTGCTGAGACTGGCCTCCAAGTTGACTCCTGTGGCCTCAGTGTCCAGGTAGCTGGGATCGAAGCATGTGCTATTTTTATATAATTTTTGCAAACTACCAGTGTTGGCACTGCAGTCCATCCATAGGCCATACGTTGAGAAGCAGGGGATTATACCAATTACACAATAGTGCATTTTGACCAAAGTAAGACCCAGTAACCCTAAAAATTGCATTTTTGTAATATGTTTGAATTTTAATTAATTTGCACTTTAAGAGTTTAGCCCCGAGTAAGTGAGGATAGATTAGTGACTTAGATAATTAGAAGTTTTTTGGGGGTGTGTGTGTATGTGTGTATATGTCGCTGGGAGTCAAACCCAGGGCTTCAGTCATGCTAGGGGAGTGCTCTGCTGCTGAACCCCACCCCCAGCCCGCGAAAGCTTCTTAAGCTCTAACTGTGACAGAGAATGAAGGGTTTCTAAGGCTTCCCCGCAGTGGTGATAGCTACAGCATGGCTGTAGTGTTTCTCTTCCTTCCTCACAGATCAGTGGTAACATTTCATACGTTTCCACTAATTGTCTCACTTATTCCTTGGTTAAAAAAGAGTCTGAGAGGGTTAAGAGTAGAGCCTCTCCCCATCGACGGCGGTGGCACAGAGCCCCGCCGCACACCGACCGTGGGTTTGCCACCGCTGCTGCGGGAGAGCAGACGAAGGGTGGCGAATAAAAGTAATGTGGATTTGAGTGCCGGCTTTAATGCTGACAAAGAACCTGAGGCTGGCTATTGCAACATCAGTTTTGTGTCCTCATTGGGTAGTTGAGGCCTAAATCAGTATACTCAGAAGGGACTCTTACAAACTGGTGTACACACTGCAGTGTGGCAGCATGCACTTTATGGGGCGTATTTGCTAAACTCAGCAGTGTAAGGAGGAGGGAGTTCCAAAGCAACTTGTCTTTTTAAGCCTTTACAAAGCTGGTAATGTCCATAGGCTTGTCAAGCTTGATTCCTCAGATTTTGAAAATTCCCTACTTACAGTGGTTGAATTGTTAAATGTCTAACGTCAGCTCAGAATGAATCTTGTAACTGGATTCATACTCCTATTGATAGTTTCCCTTCTTACGCTTGGTGCACGTTGTTATAAACTGAAGTTTGTCTCGATCGCTTATAGGAAGAAGATGTGGACTTCCTGGCCAGGTTCTCTAAGCTGGTCAATGGGATGGGACAGTCGTTGATAGTTAGCTGGACTAAATTAGTTAAGAGTGGGGATATCAAAAATGCCCAGGAGGCGCTGCAAGCCATCGAGACAAAAGTGGCGCTGATGTTGCAGCTGCTTGTCCATGAGGATGACGACATCTCCTCGAACATAATCGGGTTTTGTTATGATTATCTTCATATTCTGAAGCAGGTGAGTCTTGTTGTATTCTTTTATCCAGTAGGTAACATGAAAGAGCCATGAAGAATTGGAAAATATGAGGGACATCAAACTAAGACAGCACCCATAATTCTGTTGCCTAGAGGTATTTAATGACTGATGTGTTCTCCTGTTCTGTTCTGTTTGGTTTGCAGTACTGGGATTGAAGCCAGGCAGGGCTTCTCAGGAGGCTGTATCCTCATCCTCTTATTGTTTTCACTTTGCAGCAGAAATTCAGGGATTTGCCCCAGCAGGGTTGAATCTGTAGCCTCTCCTTGCTCTGCCTCCCAGAGCCCCCGGCGTCACCGCCCTGGCTCTCCTTGTTTGTGTTTAGCAGTGCTTCTTAGCCTGAAGGGGAGAGTTAGCATGTGCAAGATGCCAAGTTCAGTTATAGTCTTGGGTTTGTTTGCTTAGATTTTTGGGTTTTGGTGGTTTTTTTGTTTTGTTTTGTTTTCTTGGAGGGATGTTTGTTTCTTGGCTGTGTAGCTCGGCTGGCCTTCAAGTTGGGGCAACCTTCCTGTTTCAGCCTTCTGAGTACAGGAATTACAGGCATATACCGCCATGCCTGGCCTTTTTCCATTTTGAACCTGTATTTATTTCTACACTTGAAATTTTGTTAAATACTATTATCTTTAATTTCATATATATCATTTCTTATAAACCATTTTTCACAATTGTTTGCTCAGTTATTTCCAGTAAGAACTTACAATATAAAAGATGTTGGTCTCTATATTACAGCCTTTTACCTTTTGAACAAATGAGTTACTTCTTATTATGACAGTACATGAGAATTATTTCTGTGCTGTTTGCATTGGGTTAATTGAATCCAAGTTAATTTGTTTTGCAAGGAAGTTTAACTTTATTATTAATAAACATCTGCCTGCAGACATTAAGAAATGTTAGTGAAATTACTAGATCTTAGGTGTGTGTTTTAAATATAGACAGATCCTGCCAGACCACTCCAGAAATTTATATGTATTTTTTAGAGGATCTTACTTGATGAGAAAATGACATCAGGAAGCCTCATAAATTGTTGCTTACTTTTTACAGCTTACGGTGCTCTCAGATCAACAAAAAGCTAATGTAGAGGTAAGTGGCTTCTTTATGCTTCTCTTAAATCTATGATAGTTTCTTTGGAATCTGCCTTGAAATGTAGCTTAATTTCAAATTATATCAAATTAAAGGAGACTGGTTGACAAAAAGCTATTTTGTTTTTAATTTTAGGCAATCATGTTGGCTGTTATGAAAAAATTGACTTATGATGAAGAATATAACTTTGAAAATGAGGTAAGAATTTGTGCCAGGCATGGTGGCACACACCTATAATCTCAGCAGTTAAGAGACTAAGGTAGGAGGATTGTTGTGAGTTTGAGACCAGCCTGGGTTACAAAGTGAGCTCAAGACCCTGTCTCAAAAAGCCACAAAAAAAAAAAAAAGAAGAGGAAGAAGAAACTTTCTACATCAGAGAGAAACAAGTTTTGATTTTATTGTTTATATCAAATTAATACTTCAAGTTTTTGTTGTTGGGGGTCCTTTAAAACAAGAAGTAGAATTTGGAAAAAGGCAAAAGATTTATACGATCTGAAGAGAAACCAGAGTAAGAAGTAGCATGTGGAAAATCAGTCTTGTTTATTTTATTTATTTATTTATTTATTTATTTATTTATTTATGTCTTTTTGAGACAGGGTCTCTATTGCAGTTCAGCCGGGCCTTGAGCTCCCTTTGTAGCCCAGGCTGGTCTCGAACTCACAATGATACTCCTGCCTCAGCCTCCCGAGTGCTGGGATTACCGGCGTGCACCACCATGCCCAGCCATCTTGTTTATATTGACATTAACTTTGGGTAAAATTAATGGACGCCTCTCAGTCTATCATTGATTTTTTTTCTTTCCGATTATAATCCTTTTAAAAATACCTTAGGAGCCAGGAATGGTAACACATGTACTCCCAGCATTCTGGGAAGCTGAAGCAGGGGCATCACAAGTTCAAGCTCAGCCTGAACAACATAGCAAGACCCTGTCTCAAGAAATAAAGGGAAGGCCCTGAGTTTAATCCCTTTTAAACAAAAAAACCAACTTTATGGGAATGGTGGTGTAGCTCAGTGGTGGAATGCTTGCCTTGCATCCATAGGGCCCTGGGTTCTCTCCCAGCACTGCCAAAGGGGGGAAAATAAACACCTAGTAAAATACTGAAGATATCATATGTCACTTTATATTTCATAAGAAGGATGAGTTGAGCCTGAGTCAATAGGCCTCAAGTTATCAAGTCTGGATTTAGAGAGTAGGAATGAGGCCTCTCTGGACTTGTTCTCTTTTTTTTTGAGACAGGGTCTCATTACGTGGGTCTCATTCAAGGCTGGTCTTGAACTCACTTATGTAGCCCAGGCTGGCCTTGAACTCATGGTGATCCTCCTGCCTCAGTTTCCTGAGTGCTGGGATTACATGGGTGCACCAGCACACCCAGCTGCTGCACTTGTTCTAGCTACAAGTCTTGTGCAGAGCTGTCTGTCACAGGAGAGCCAGCTTCCTGTGACACAGTGTGCTGCCACATGCTTCCTGGGGACTCAGTCACACATGCCCTGTGGGGACGTGAACTAAAACGCCCCATTCCCACCTCGGGCGTTCACGGACTTTGGACTGTGGAGAATGGTGAATACGACCAGCACTGCCAGGCTCCTAATCTCTCTTGTCTCCTCTCAGACAGTATTATTACCACTTTTCCAAACCAAAGGAGAATAAACAGGGTGCTGAAGGTCTCAGTCGGGTGTGAACCCATTCTGGTCCTACCCTCTCGTCCTTAACCATCTCCCTACATTGCAGGCCTTCCCCGCCAGGCTTCTGAGAGCTAGGGCTGCATAGGGGATACTTAACTTGTGAGCAGGGGGGAGGAGCTACTTGGTATAGTGATTTTTTTTTTTATGAATAAATTTTTTTCGTATAAATAAATATTGGTGACAAATAAAAGTATGAACTTTATAGATACAGAAAAGTACAGAACTGAGCATTTATGTGAATTTTAAGGTCTTTACAAAAAATTTAACCAGTATTTTAACCTGTACCACAGGGTGAGGATGAAGCCATGTTTGTAGAATACAGAAAACAGCTGAAGTTGCTGTTGGACAGACTGGCTCAAGTTTCACCAGAGCTACTGCTGGCTTCTGTTCGTAGGGTTTTTAGCTCTACGCTTCAGTAAGTTTGTTCTTGCTCTTGTAATAAGCATGCTTCTTTGCTCCCTGATGATGGTGTAAAAACACTGATTTGTGTGACTTACTAATCCATATTACGTCTATAGTGTATGTCTGGAAACGGTGTACCTTTCCTTTGTAACTTATCCGGTCTTATATGGTGTAAATGGTGTTATTGGCAAAGTTAGTGAGTAGCGGGACTTTGGAATCATTAGAGGCTTTTGTGTGTGTGTGTCACTGTGTGTCACGTTCGGGTCTCACCGACACGCTTGCCCCTTGGTAGGAACTGGCAGACCACACGGTTCATGGAGGTTGAAGTAGCAGTAAGGTTGCTGTATATGTTGGCAGAAGCCCTTCCAGTATCTCACGGTGCTCACTTCTCAGGTGATGTTTCAAAAGCTAGTGCTTTGCAGGATATGATGCGAACTGTAAGTATACTAAAGGTAATTTATTTTGAAAATAATTACTGTTTTTACCATAAGCTAATGGAAGTTTCTTAATTGTTGAGCTTATTTGTTTGTGCTGGGGCTTCCCGATGCTGTAATAAGTGAGACCAGGTTTCCTTTTTGCTTGCTTCAGTTGGTAACATCAGGAGTCAGTTCGTACCAGCACACATCTGTGACGTTGGAATTCTTTGAAACTGTCGTTAGATACGAAAAGTTTTTCACAGTTGAACCTCAACACATTCCAAATGTACTAGTAAGTATACACTTTTACTCTGGATTATTTTCCATATCTTCGGCTGATAACCAGATAGTGTTCTTGTATGACTTGTATGACTTTTCTCGGAGTCAAAACCTTATCGTTTACAGTAAGTCCTCAAGAGCCTACTTGTGCGTAATATAGAATTGCTAGTGTATTTCTGGTCTCTGCCTTGAAATAAAAGAGCCTAAGAAATAAAATTTGATGTGAACAGAAATGCAGCATGAGGGTAATTCAAACCCTTGAGTAAGTGCGGAAGTAGTAAAAGTGTCTCTTTCTTTAGATGGCTTTCTTAGATCACAGGGGTCTGCGGCATTCTAGTGCTAAAGTACGGAGTAGAACTGCTTACCTGTTCTCTAGATTTGTCAAGTCTCTCAAGTAAGTATAATTTTTTTTTTTTTTTTTTTAGCTATAAAGTAGATATATAAATTATTTCCTCAGAGCCTGGTGAAGATTTGGTTCTTCCTGGTCTAAGGCATGCTTGTATATTTTTCTTTTTTATTTTTTGGATTGGTTTGGTTTGTTTTTTTGAGATAGGGTCTGGCTATATAGTCCAGGTTGGCTTGAACTCATGACAATCCTCCTGCCTCAGCCTGCCAAGTGCTGAAATTACAAGCATGCACCACCATGCCTGGCTCTGTTTTGACATGTCTATGCTCATTAGTCAGACACGTGGCTCAGCACTAACAGGTGGCTGGTTTGTATGTTTTTGTGTTTGGTGCTCAGCCTTGAACCAGGGCTGTGAGTGCAGCTCCAGTAGATGGCGCCTGCCGTCTGCAGCATTTGCTAGTTACTTAACAATTTTGTTACAGTGCATTGCTGTATGGTTTCTTTAAAATTCTCAAAAATATTCCTTGAAAATGTATTTTAACCTGTTTCATAGTACTCCTTACTAGTACTCTTGGTATAAATATAATTATAAGATTGTAAGTTGTCTTGACAGTCCACCACTACAGAGCACATAGGGATAATTTTTATAACTTAATCATAGTCTTAACGAGGTGTGGTTAGTACAAGTTTGCACTTTTCTTTAGTTCTGTCTTAAAAAGGGATTTGGTATTATAGCCATTTTTTTTTGAGGACTGTTATTTACTTAATGATTTTCCTTTTTGCCTTTGTTCAGTAAACAAATGAACCCTTTCATTGAAGATATTTTGAATAGAATACAAGATTTATTGGTCCTTTCTCCACCAGTGAGTATCTGCCTTTTCCCTAAATATTGAGACTGCACGTATCATGAGCTTTTGTCTTTGTACGTTTTTTGTTTCTTTTAACTTGCAGTGGGGAAAGGTGTGTGTACAAAGTTCATTTGGTTCTGTTTACCAGAATTCTTTTGCACCTGGTGTAGTGGTGCACTTGTAATCCTTACACTCTGAGAGTGCTGAGGCAGGAGGATCTCTGTGAATTTGAGGCCAGCTTGGTCTACAGAAGTGAGTTCAAGGCCAGCCTGAACTACATAGTGAGACTCTATCTCCAAAAAAAAAAATTTCTTTTGCTATGGTAAATATAGTAATGAGAAGGAATCTATATAATAAATTTGGCAGCGTTGAGAATGGTGTGATTTCTCTGTACTGTTAATGTTGGTGAAGTATTTTATGGAGGAGAAAAAAATTCAACATCTGAATCGTTCTCTATTTATTTAGTACTACTACACTTATTTTTAGCAACTACTATTACATGGAAGGTTTTTTATATATCTTCAGGTATAGGTTAAAAATACTACATGCTAGGGCTGGGGATATAGCTCAGTGGAATAAGTGCTTGCCTAGCAAGCGCAGGGTCCTGAGTTCGATCCCCAGTACCGCAAAAAAAAAGAAAAAAAAATACTACATGCTAGGTGATGTCCATTTCACTGGAAAGATGTGAGATATTTGTAAGATATTTTGCCTTATACATATTTTTGTGTAAAGTAAACTACTGACATTTAATGAAAGTGATTCTTAGAGTTGTCATTTGAGAATATTAAATATAAAACTGTGCTTTTGCTTTTTTAAGTAAATTTCACTATTCAGGTTAGAAAGGTCTGTAACATCACTGCACACAAGATTATTTATCAGTGAATTATGTGGTTAATTTAGTTCTGTGTGCATACTACCAGAACCTGTTTTAAAGTACTTAACCCAGTTTGTGCTAGTTTTCCTTGGCAGGTTACACTGACCCATGAGGCATTCAAGAAGCCCTGTTAGCTTAGGTATATTGGAAATTTTTCATGTGGATTTTCACTACCTGTAGTCCTTCTCTACTGCATAAAAACACTGACTCAGATTGCTTTCCTGACTATTAACCACTTTTAGAGTGCCTTACATTTGTTGGGTGACTTTATCTTTGTGTTTTCAACTACTAAGCAGAGATTCTACCAGGTACTTAATAAATGTGTTAATTAACTTTCAGTGCGGACATTTCTCTTTCAGTGACAGAGAATTCTTTATAATATACCATTTATCTGTTTGAAGGCTAGATGTGTGTGTGTGTGTGTGTGTGTGTGTGTGTACACATTTCTGAAGATTAAACCGAGGGCCTTGGCACTGTTACATCTGTAGCCCTTTTTCTTTTATATATACGTATACGTGTATATATATTTTGGGGGGGAGGTAACTGGGACTTGAACTCAGGACCCTGCGCTTGCCAGGCAGGTGCTATGCCACTGAGCTGTATCCCCGGCCCATATTCTATATTTTGAGACAGGGTCTCACTAAGTGCCCTGGGCAGACTTGAACCTACAGCGTTCCTGCCTCAGCCTCCCGAGTGCTGGGATTACAGGCTTCCACCGTCATGCCCAATTATAGTTTCCTAATAGAGAATTTTAGTGTTGGACCTGGAGTGGCCTCTCATTTTCCCCCATTTCCTCCTGTCTGCTCAGAGTGTGTAAGTGTAAATGTTAGCAAAATCTGATCATAGAATTTTAGCAGGATATGGTATGTTTGCCTATTTATGAATGAGATTTGGGTTCTTTTCATTTATAGTCTGTTCTAAAGTAAGTGCTATTATATACTTGTGTATGTGTATGTATTGTGTGAGCTTTGAACACTTGAAATACTAGTTTGTGGTCACTTTTGTACCAACAAAGCACTTTTATATACCGTGTTTAACTTCATAACAGTCTTACAAATAAGATTTTTATGAAAGGACATAAGTAAAAGGGCTAATAGCTATTTTATATATAATGATTTGTAAAGTCTTACCAAAGTTAGCATTTTTTCAGTGCTGAGGATTGAACACAGGGTCTCAGAGTGCAGAGCACACACTGCTGCTAAGCTCCACACCTCTAGTTGAGGACTATAATCAGACCAGTCTTCTTTCTGTTACATGGTTGTGAGAGAAAATTTGGTTTTGTAAGTACTTGATCTATGCATTCATGTGATACATTAACTCTTCTGTTCCTGTTATGTCGTTCTGATTAAGAGGAACTAAATCAGACTTCATTTTATCCTAGGAGAATGGATACCAGTCCTTGTTGAGCAGCGATGATCAACTGTTTATTTATGAGACAGCTGGAGTGCTTATTGTTAATAGTGAATACCCAGCGGATAGGAAGCAAGTATTAATGAGGAATTTGTTGACTCCACTAATGGAAAAGTTTAAAATTCTGTTAGAAAAATTAATGCTAGCACAAGATGAAGAAAGGCAGGCATCTCTGGCAGACTGTCTGAACCATGCTGTAGGATTTGCCAGGTGAGCATAATTGCAATTAAAATTATAAAGTGTATTTATCTACACAGATCTGCTTATTTGGGTCTTTTAGGGTGGGCTCACATACCTGTTTCTAAAGCTGGATTCAGAAAATTGTGTAGACTTTTCTAAATACAGTAAGTTAAAAAGTTTAGCTAAAGAAGAGAATAGGTCATATACCATTCTACATTTTTGCTTTAGACCACTAGCTAAATCTTTAACCCATCTTTTGGCCTCTTTGGTACAAACTGATGATGTATTGGAGGAGCTAGTTTAGGTTAGTCTTGGTACCTTACAGAGAAGGTCTTAGTGCTTATCTTTCGCTGTTGCACTGTGTCTGAAGAGCAGCCAGGCAGCTGTTTCTTTCTGTCTGCTTTGTATTGGCCAACAGTGATAGCATAGACGTTGCAGTGATTGTTACAGAGAAATGGCTCTACTTATACTTCAGCGCAAGAGTTAGGTTAGAAAGGTGATATAAATAGATTGGGGAGATTGTTTTCTAAATTTAGTTGATATTTTGCAGTTTGCCTAGTATAGCTTAGGTATAGTGAATAGATTTTTTTTCTTTTTTGTATACTTTATCGGGATTTTAGTGGAACAGTTAGGTAGACTCAGGTGGTATTCACTCACTGAATTTGATCCTCTTGGTTCAGAATAATGACTGGCAGCAGTAGGCTACACACGGTCATAGTAGCTAAGAATGGAAGTACCATGATGAGGACGATGGTGGACTTCTTAAATCTGTTGTGCATGTGTGTGCTTGTGTGTGTGCGTGCGCATTGCTTTAAAATACTCCATAATACTTTTAAAGTAAAAGTTAACTCCAGTTGTCTGGATTTCGCTTAAATAGTCGAACCAGCAAAGCTTTCAGCAACAAGCAGACTGTGAAGCAGTGTGGCTGTTCCGAAGTATATCTGGACTGTTTACAGACATTCTTGCCAGCCCTCAGTTGTCCCTTACAAAAGGATATTCTCAGAAGTGGAGTTCGCACTTTTCTTCATCGAATGATTATTTGCCTAGAGGAAGAAGTCCTTCCATTCATCCCTTCCGCCTCAGAACACATGCTCAAAGATTGTGAAGCAAAAGACCTCCAGGAGTTCATTCCCCTTATCAACCAGATTACAGCCAAATTTAAGGTGCCACAAACTTACGGAGCTCTAAGACTTACCTGATTTAACCATCTTTTTCTGATTTAAAGATTAGATATACTTATTTTCAGTCATATGTTCATTTTGCAGATTTTTTTCTTTATGAGTTACTTTTGTCTCCAAGATCTAGCACATTATCTGACACATGGGTTTGTCTTATTAGATAGATGTTTTAATAAAAACAGACTAAGCAGCCAGGCATGGTGCTGTACGCATGCCTATAATCCCGGTATTTGTGTTGCTGAGGCAGGAAGATCACTGCCGGTTCAAGACCAGCCTGAACTACATTGCAAGACCCTGACTCAAAATTCTAAAAGTCCCTATCTACTGAATATAGCAGAAGAAAATAGTCTGCTGTTTTAGAAAATCAAATAAAAATAGTAGTAAGGCCTCTCTAAAGAGGTAAATAAGGAGCACTGATTTAGCTGCCCAAGCAACAGTTTAAAAGGAATTAAGTGTATTATAGTCAATTTTATGTACAAAAAAATTTGGCTGGGTGTGGTGGTGCATGCCTGTAACCCCAGAATTCGGGAGGCTGTGAGAGGATTGCTGTGAGTTTGAGGCCAACCTGAACTACATAGACCCTGCCTCAAAAAAGAAATTTAAACCAGGTATAAACTGGCTACTAAACATAGCTAACACGTAATACTTTTTGGGCTCAAAGTCTTGTCATAAACATTTTTCTACATTAACTCTTTTGACCTTCATAATAATCTTAGGAAATAGGATATTTATCTTATAGCTGAGGAATTGAGGCACAGTAAGGTTAAGGAACTTGCCCAAGGGCGTATAAAACATGAAAGTTCAGTCATATATATTGATTTGTAATTTGGCAATAGAATTCATTGGTTGGAAAATTAAATTTGAAATTATTCCATGGCTGTTTTTGATTATGACTACTATTTCAACCTAAATCTTAGGGAATGCATTCAGGTTAATTATCTTGAGAGTTTCATTAATGTATGTTACATAGATTTGTCTTAAACTTGATGTTTTGCAACTGAATTACATAAATCCTAAATAGAAACTCTGAGGAAACACTTTATGTAAAATTTTTTCCAAGTTTTGCATTTTCTTAAGTCTGAGGTACTCATAGTTGTTTCTTATCTTCAGGTACAGGTTTCCCCGTTTTTACAACAGATGTTCATGCCTCTGCTTCGTGCAATTTTTGAAGTGCTGCTCCGACCAGCGGAGGAGAACGACCAGTCCGCTGCTGTGGAGAAGCAGATGCTGCGGAGGAGCTACTTCGCCTTTCTGCAGACAGTGACAGGCAGCGGGATGGGCGAAGTGATAGCGAGTCAAGGTGGGGCGGCCCTGCCGCGCACGTCCGCTAGTCTTCCTTGCGTTTGTGTGTTTGTCTGTTTGCGCAAAGATGAGTTGGGTATTGACCTCTAGGAAAACAGTTCGTTAATTTTTTAGGACAGAAATCAGTTACTTTCATGCTTAATCCTTTAAAATAAATTTTTATTCAATTTCCCTTTTCCTAAATTAGTATGTCTTTTTTTAAGTAATAAATAGTGTAGTGATCACTTGCCAGAGTTGCTGACAGTGTTTAGTCTCATTGGTCAGTTTCCCATTTTGAAATTAAAAATAAGGAGTGTTATACAGATCAACATAGAGAATTCCACTACATAGGAAATCCTGAGGAGCAAGCTGTCGAAATACTGAGCTTTTAGTGCTTATTTATGGGCCTCGTTAACAAATGCTTTTTGGTATGTTCCCATGTATGAAGTGAGAGTTCAGGCTGCCTTTTTAGTTCCTTTGAAGTTAACGCACGCTTTTGTCTCCAGGCGCAGAGAATGTGGAACACGTGCTACTGACCGTTATCCAGGGGGCTGCTGACTACCCAGACCCGACTGCGCAGAAGACATGCTTCATCATCCTCTCAAAGCTGGTGGAGCTCTGGGGTAAGATGATTGCTCGTTTCATTTTATGTATTGGTCCTGCTGGGGATCAAACCCAAGGCTTTAGAACTAAGCTACACCTTCAGCCTGATCATTTTTTTTAACCTTCTGTTTTTCAACTTGTTTAATAACACTCATTTTAGAGATGAAATTGAACTGTAGCGCAAACATAGATAGGAACTGGGAGGTGAAAAATTAATTGACTTTGGTGACAAATTAATTGATTTTCATTGTATATAACATGAAAATTTGAATTCTTTTAACAGGAGGTAAAGATGGACCAGTGGGATTTGCTGATTTCGTTTATAAGCATATTGTTCCTGCGTGTTTTCTAGCACCTTTAAAACAAACATTTGACCTGGCAGATGCACAAACAGTATTGGTAAGTACTTAGGAATCTTTGTTTGCCTTATGTGGATCTCATATATTCACACTTTCTTCTTTAGTACCAGGTTGACTACGTTATGTTTCTTTTGGTTCAGTGATTCTTACGTTACGACGTCCTTATCAATTTATTTGGGGTACTGGGCATCAAACCCAGGTCTTATGCTTGGCAAGCGTTCTACCAGTGAGCTACTTCTCCAGTCCTTCCTGCTTCACATTAATGGTTTTCCATGGCCATTAACAGCATGAAATGGCCACTCTGTCCTCCCATATGAGAATTTCTCAGAATTTCAACTTCGGTATATTTTATGACACATAGTTGCTCTTATATCAGTCCTATGTAGTGAGTTACCTATTTCCCCGGCAAACAGGGAAATGAAAGTTGGATCAGTAATGAGGAATTGACCATACTAAAGCTCTTCAGTTTTTTTCCACAGGCTCTGTCTGAGTGTGCTGTGACGCTGAAAACAATTCATCTCAAACGGGTAAGGGTTGTGACTTCCGCTCCCTCGTTCCCATCTTGTGCCTGAGCCTTGTTCCAGCTCGAACCGGTTGGCCCCTAAGAGGTGTCTAACGGCAGTAGGGACCGGCCGGCCGGGAGGGAGGAGGGGGGCAGCAGTGAGATGGCCGCGGCCATCCTTGTGCGTGGAGTTCGGGGAGTGAGAAGGCCCAACCATGTGCTGTCGTGCTTTGACACACGACTGAAGAGCCCTCACCAGAATCTCAAGGGCCAGCTTCCTCCTGGCTGTTTGTCTCGTTTCCTACTGTGAAAAGTGGCTGCAGACCTCATTACTTCAGAACGCTCCGTTCCTCCTTGTTGCTGTGGCCCTCTATATAAATCATAAGTAATCCTGGGTATTTTCAAGTAACCTCATTGGTTGCCAACATTTAACAATAAAGTAACTTTCGTTTTCCTTAAACAAAACTTCCTATTTCTGTCTTCTCTGAGGTCTAGAAACCTAGCGCAGGACTGGCATTTCCTTGTACTTGCAGTCATGTAAACAGCAGCAGTGTGTTCCGTGCTGTCCCGTTCCCCGCCACCCCAAAGAGCACAAACTCCTTCCAGCCCCTTCACCTATTTCAGCTTGAGTTTTTGATCCTCGGAGAGATCTGAAGGGTTTTCAGTTTAGAAAATTTTTAGTTTTCTCTATACCCAGGGTTATGGTTAGGCTGAGCCCCAGGTGAGACTGATGTGTGGAAGGGGAGCAGGCGAGCTATAGAGAGATGAGCATCTCTGGTGCTTGTATAGCTCAGAATCAAGGGAGACCAGGGCATGAGTAGCTTTGAATGGGCTAGGCACTTTAATAAAGACGTATAAACTATTGTAGGACTAATCTGAGCAATTTTGCCAAGGGAGTAACCAAAGCAAGCTATAGAGAAAAGACCCTTTTGCTAGATCTTAAGCAAAACGTTCATTGATTGAACTGTCAGGAGGAGGAGCTGGCATTCTGAGCAGAATTAAGGGTTGTAGGAAGATAGGTCAGAGTTAGTGAATTTGGTAAGGAATAATGGAATTGTTTAGCTAAAGTATAGAAGTAGCAGTAGATAGTAAAACAGGAACAAATGGTTAAAACCCTGTATTAAACCAGAAGTAGTGGTGTGTGCCCATATCCCTAGCTACTTGAGAGGCTAAGGCAGGAAGAGGCCAAGTTTAAGGCCAGCCTGGGCAACTTACGAGGACCCTGTCTTTAAAACGGGCTTGGGTATAGCTCAGTGGTAGAGCACCTCTGGCCTCAATCTCTAGTGCCAAAAGAAAAAAAGAAGCCTGTGTTAAACATGAAAATTTGGGAAGTCAATAGGCGTTAGGCTTATAATATAGAAAGTCTGGGTTTTTTGGGTTTTTGTTCATTTGTTTTTTGTTTTTGGTACTAGGAATCGAACTCAGGACCTCACACTTGCCAGGCAGGCACTTGTGCTGCTGAGCTATATTCTCGGCCATATATAGAAGAGCTAGGTGGGAAAAGGTACTCAGGGAGCTGTTTAGAATACAGTGGTGAACCAGTTAGAACTGAACTGTGACTTGCAGACCTCAGTGTCAGTCAGTGTGAAGTGGTAGAAATGAGTTGAGAATTTCTAAGATCAGGACAGAAAACCTAGGCTAATGCAACAGTCAAGAGAAACCTAGAAATAAAACCAAAAGTTAGGGGTCTCATGAGAGCTAAGGATAGGTGGTCCTGGGAGAGCTTGCTTGATTGACGGTTTTAGATGCTAGAGAGTTAAGGAGGATTATGAGTGAAAAGAAATAGTAAGAGTGGCATTTATAATTTGAAAGTATATAGAGGGGGCTGGGGATATAGCTCAGTGGAATAAGCGCTTGCCTAGCAAGCGCAGGGTCCTGAGTTCGATCCCCAGTACCGCAAAAAAAAAAAAATAAGAGCTTTACATTTCTTAATTCATTGACTCTCACAATTGTCCAAGTTGCCAGAGCCAGTGTTGATCAACTTAGTCCAGTTCTGGAGTCCGGTGGGTTGTTTTGTTTTATTTTAGGGGTTGAACCAGGGCCTTCCCACTGAGCTACATCCCTAGCCCTTTTTTATTTTGTAACAGGGTCTTGCTAAGTTGCCCAAGGTGGACTTGAACGTGTGATCAGCCTCACAGTCTGTCTTCTTAATCACAGCACTGAGCGGGGCATGGTAGCACATACCTGGAATGCCAGCTCAGTGTGAAGGCCCTGTTTTTGATCCCTCATACCTCGGGGAAAAAAACCCACAATGCTGTGTTGCTTTTAAAATATGCACTTGTTGTTCTAATTTCTTTTTAAGTATTATTAATGACCATAAAGAAAGTATTTCTCTTTTACTCTTTAGGGGCCAGAATGTGTTCAATATCTTCAACAGGAATACCTGCCTTCCTTACAAGTAGCTCCAGAAATAATTCAGGTAAGAGCTACCCTGGCAGATTTTGTTCTTAATTTAATTAAAGAAGTATGAGTATATAGTTGAATCTGAATTTTAGTAAAGGGTGCCAGACTGCATCAGCCTTGCTGTTTTGCTCTGTGTAGGACAGCAAGGGTTTTTAAGTAGTGCAGAGTCCAAACCAGGGTGTCTGTGAGATTACGTGGGTAAAAATTTATATTTTTATATTTACTTACCTCTAACAGAAACTTAATTTCCTGCCATCAGATAGAGCAGTAATGTTCCCTGGGACTTTGTCTAGTAGAAATTGCAGATATTTTCATGTCACATAAGTGGTTGCGGGTGCTGAAGAACTGTATACATGCACGGTTTTGAAATCACGTTAGAAGTAATGACAGTATATATATCTTTGTAACCTAGTAAGAGATAAGACTTGTATTACCGCACCTTAAATATGCTTCATTAGCATTTGTTTACTTTGTAATCCTATGGTATAGTATTTTATGCATTTCAAAAACACATTCTGAAAGTAGCCCTGAGCTTCTCCAGATGGCCAGAGGGGACCATGGCACATAATAGAACCTCTGTTCTGAAGGTTTGTGCCAAGTTTATCTGCTTCATTTGTAAATCTGAAACTATTTTGAGGTAAGTGACTAGAAAGTTACCTGATACTTTTATGCTTTTACAAAGTATAATCGCATTCAGTTTTCTTCTTGAGATATGGTTTTCCAAACTTTTGTCCAGTAATACGCACAGCTAATAAAGGATCAAACTTTTTTCCTTTTGAGACAGGATCTCACTATGCATTGCAGGCTGACCTTGAACTTGCTTATGTAGCTCAGGCTGGCCTTAAACTCATGGCAATCCTCTTGCCTCAGCCTCCTGAGTGCGGGATTACAAGCATGTGGCACTACACCTGGCAGTTTTAACTTTTGATTAAAACTAGAATTATAGTCTATTGTATAGTCTAAAATTTATTTCTTTACCAACAAGGCTTTGATTTTTTTGTTTTATTTTAAATTTAAGACAGCATGAGCTATACATTCCTAACATTTTTAAGTGTACAATATTGTTAATTTAAGGACAGTGTTATACCTATACAACATTAGGTAGGTCTCCAAGATGTATTTTTCTTGCAAAATTGATACCTTATGCCCATTCCAAATTCCTAATTAACTTTTTACTCTGATTCTGTAAGTTTGACTAATTCCACTTTTGTGTCATTTTAGATAGTGTGGCTATGTTAACATGGGGTGTCCTCCACTGACATGTTCTAGAAGTTTTTAGGGATGGGGATGTGGCCCGGTGAGACATTTGTGAGGTCCTTGGTCTAACACCCCACATCAGTGAGGGGAAAGGAGTGCTTTAAAGAGTGTTTGTGCTGCTGGCTTTTAATAAGCAGCGCTAGAAACTGGAGGATAGAGCGGCAAGGCGCGCGGACCGCCTCTCACGGCAGTCAGTCAGGAGCTGTGCGCCGTAGCAGGTGGAGCCGTGCCGTGCGGCGTGCTGTCTTCTCGGGGCTGCGTGATGCAAATTATAATACTTCTTTTTAGTAATCCGATTGTAAAAGTAGTATTAGGAACCTCAGTTTTACCTTTTTATGCACTTTATGTTCTGAAAACCCTTTTTGGAGAATTGCAGCAGAGAAACTGCCTTTTTCCTTTTGTTCTAGCTGTGCTCCCTGACCCTTTTCACTGGGTAACAGCTGTAAAAATGGGCTTTTTGTATCATTTACTCTTCTCAGGCAAGAGTTCCCCTTGTCCCAGAGAAGCGTGTTCCTAAAAGTGAAAACAGCCTGCTTGATAGGTGCTGTATTTGAAAATGCCATGTAACCTTTGGTGCTGAGGATTTTGATAAGCTATAATAGGAATACTGTCATTTGAAGCATTCTTAATGTCCACTGATAGATGAATAAAGAAAATAGAGAATATACATATACTGGTATTATTAATCTGTATATAAAAAAGGAAATCCTGTGTCATATGGTGTAACACAGACAAAACTAGACTGCTTTATGTTAAGTGAAATCACCGCAAAATGATAAATACGATTCCACTTTTATGAGATAACTGAAGTGGTCAGATTTTCCAAAACAGAAAGTAGAATGGTGGTGTCAGGCTTAGGAGGAGGAAATGGGAATTGTTCTAAAGGCATAGAGTTTCAGTTTCACAGGATGAAAAGGCTGCCAGGTGTGGTGTGATGCACACCTGTAATCCCAGGACTCCAGGGGCTGAGGCAGGAAGGTCACCGCAAGTTCAGGGCCAGCCTGGACTACGTAGGAGACCTCAGCCCAAACGGTAAAACAAACAAAAAGATTAAAAGGCGTTAATGATCTGCTGTGCAAGTAGTTAACATTACTGTGCTGTACATTCAAAAGTGGTTAAGGTGGACAGTAAGTTGAGGGGGTTTTGCCACAGTTTTTAAAAAGTTACAGTGGACGTGATACAAACATATGATTCTGTTCTCTCTGTCCTTCTTCCCTACTTCCCAGGAGTTCTGTCAAGCACTTCAGCAACCTGATGCTAAAGTTTTTAAAAATTATTTAAAGGCAAGTCTTTAGAAACTTCTCTATCTTCATGCAATTCAAAGGCCCAGAGAGAAGCCATGCATGCTGTTGTTTGACTGTCACATACTTTGAGATCTCTTGGTTCTAAAGTCTGCTTCCAAGAATCTGCAATTAACAGATGATTTTATGAAGCCCCTTTCAGCTAAGGTTCTGTAGAAGATGCCTGGAAGTTAGATACACACACTGCATGTATGCATGCCAGTATGGAAATGCCAGTTTTCTTTTGAGTTTCAACATGTAATTAAATAGGAACCAGAGGATTAGGACAAGAAATGTTGGAGTTGCCCATGTTCAGTCAAAAGGAAGAAGCTAAAAATATAAAAGCAGAAGTATGAGTTACGTATTTCTGTGCTGTTTGGAAACATCTGAGTTGTGTAACAGACAAAAAGGGGAATCCTAAGGTTTGGCACCAGAGCTTATAATCAAAAATCCCTGAATTAGAAAACCTAACCTAGTAGTTGGCAGGAAGTACCAAATGTTTGTTTCGTATTTGTACTTAATTAATGGGATAGATGCATTCTCCTGGATCATCAGTCATTTCTCTTCCCATCACTACTTGTATACCAAGCAAGCACTGTGGTAAATGCTGTGGATACCACATGAGTGATTTTTTTCCCTCTGCCCCAGGAGTCCACTGTCTAGAAACACAGCGTGACGGGGCACCGAACTGGGGTTTGTGATTCGAAAATTTCCCTTCATCAGGTTTTTTCTAGCTGTAGTTTTTATCACTGGGAGTCCTACTGTCTCGTATTTTTCTATAAAAGTAAAGTGTCTATAAGGGGTAACAACCATTGGAACTCGATTAAAGGATTCTAAAAAATCATTGTTAGATCAGTAACAGGAAATCTAGGGACATTATAGAAGGCCCTGCACCAAATGTATTTATTCCCCTGCACAGCATTTATTAAAAACTCTTCTCCTTACCCCAGCCCTCCTCATTATCTTAGGAAGAGCATTGTCTCCAAGTTAGCGTTGTTCTAGTTGGAAAAAATGTGCCCATTTCTCCCTTTAATCTCAATGTCAGATCTTACTGATTCTTTCCTCTACTTACTTCACTCTTATCTCTGATCTCTCCTCTTTTGTTTTAACCAGGCTGATATACTTGAAAACATGACATTACTAATTAATTGCCTTTCTTCATACTCTTCCTAACCCCTTTGTTTGCGAAAAACAAATTCACGTTCTTGGCTTGGCATTTAACTTTTCTCCCATATTCTGATTTCAGACCACTGTCCTGTTTCTCGCAGAGGGCTGTGTTTGCTATTACTGTTCTTCAGAACCCCTGCTTGGCCACTGTTGTCTCCCACGGTGGCCCCCCCATGCTGCAGGGTGTACTTCTTTTCTTTTACTTGGCCCAGACTTGCTCTGCAGAGCCTGTTTTTTTGCTCTGTCTTTAATAAAGCTTTGCTACTGTTAAAAACAAAAACGGGCTGGGGATATAGCTCAGTGGAATAAGCGCTTGCCTAGCAAGCGCAGGGTCCTGAGTTCGATCCCCAGTACCACAAAAAAAAAAAAACAAAAAAACCCACAAAACAATCCTGCCTTATTAGCACCCTCCATTTCTGAGCTCTGCCCATTCTGGTATGCTTACATTAAGCATGGCCTCCAGGAAAGGCTTTCTTAGGCCATACAGTGCTTGCTCTTTCCTTGAGTTAGAACTCAGCAAACGCAAGGATACTACAAATGTAAACTCAGTCCTTACCCTCAGCGAACTCACTGCCTGCCATTTACAGTTTCTAGTGCTCGTGTACCTGATGCATGGCCGTGTTTGATATTGGATCAGTGTCTAGCACAGCCTATAGCCTGCTCCTTGATAGTCTCAAATACTAAATTAGAAGTATCTTTAATCATCAAAGAAGTATAAATTCTGTAAAGATTCAAACTGCTGTCTTCAGCTCAGAGTTTAATTTCCCAGTGTTAATATTGAAAGTGGATCAAATCAGTGTAGTTTTGAGAGCATGTTTTCCTCTACTACTCGGACCTCACAGCATTATCATACCATAGTTTCATTACTTCCCAACTGGGCAGTGTCAGCCAAGTTACATGTAGACTTTATCGAATTGGTCAGAAGAGAGTTCTTACCTTAGCTTATATATGTATTTGTAAATTATGTGAAATGTTTTCAATATCTATTGTACATTACACAAGGGTGACTAGCTTTCAGAACTTGGAACCATTCTTCATGTGAAAAAGGTGGTTTTCCGACATTTGTATTAATTGTATGAATACTTTACTTACAGGTGTTCTTCCAGAGAGCAAAGCCCTAAGGACTGGATTTCCCTGTGCCTACATCATGATCAGGAATTCCAATTAATAACTTATAAAGAAATGATCTTTTTGTGTGCCATTCACACTGGTCTTTTAACATTGCTTTGAGCTTGTAGCAGTGTACGTACTGGGATTTTTCTGTAAAATGGGTGTAATTTTCCCCTAAAAACAGGTATGTAACAATGGAAGTTGCTGCATGCCAGCTAAATTGTTCTATATAAAAATGTTGCAGTTATAACAGCAGAGTTATCCCAGTACCTTAATTTTTTTTCTTTATTTCAAATTTTAAGTCCTTTATAAAGACCATAGAGTGGAAAGCTACTTTTTTAAAAAAATTGCTGAATATAAAGTGTTTGAAAATTTAGTTTTCGTTTACGTATATGGACATATAAAATATAGGGGGACTAAAACAATCAAAACTGATTTTTTTTAGATAGCCATTACATTTCCTTCAAGTACTTCAATGCCAATGTGTACTCTACAGAGTAAATGGGGTCATAAATTCACTGATTTAAAAGTAGGTGCCGATATTACATTTTTTTATTAAAAAATAAATTTTACGTAGTGAAATCTATCAAGTTTTTCTTGAATTGTTATAAAGACTTTAGCTATATTTTCCCATCTTAATTGCTCTCTGATTTTCCATTTAAAGGTTTGCAAAATCAATGTGGATGCCTTATTTCACTGTCTCCTAAAAGGTTACATGCAATGTTACCGGGAAATAAGTCTTTTTTAAATGCATTAGAAAAATCCTGTGTGAATCCGTTGATATACTCAAAACAGTGTTTTTCTTGTTATTGGGTGTACTGGAAGAGAACGTACCTGTGTGTTGATGATGTCTGTAAATACTGCAGTCAGCTACTGTCTAATTTCTGAAAGTGCTCCCCTCTGCCGTCCCCCATTTTTATTCATGGCAGATGAAGACAGCAAGGGGAAAAGTAACAGTATCAGTAGGAGCATTGGCAAAGAGAGATTTGGGGACAAAACCAAAAATAACTACAGATATTTGTTTTAAAAGCCCATCTAAAATGTTTAGGAAGGAGTGCTAGGGGTGCGGTTAATGGCAGATCGCGTACCTGGCCTGCTCAAGGCCCTGGACTGTGTCTCCAGCACCAAAAAAGAAAAAAACTAAGTCGGGGGTGGGAGATTAGTTTTGTTTTATTTACCTTGGGGTGTTATGGATGGGCTTCAGTGACTTACAGATTCCCTAAAATTGTATTCTAAGTTGTGCACATGAAATCTTTGTAATCTCAGAAGAGATTTTAAATGTATTCTTTACATTATGGAATAAAGGTACTAAATTGACACTTAACTAGACAAATAGATCAGTGGAATGTATATTATACTTCAATAAAAATGCTTTTAAAAATTGATAAGTGAAAGTTGGGTGTTTTATTTTGCTAGGTTCCCCTGGACTGTGGGAGAGAGAATTGCATCTATGACAAAAAGTACATTAATGAAGTGAATGGCGTAGTAATGAACAGTTTATGTAACATGGGCTCGGGACCCAGATGAAGTAGGCTCCAGTACCAGTTATGCCAGTGACTGGCTTTACAAACTTAGTTCCCCTGTCTCGAAAATGGCAGAAATAATGGCAGCTACCTCCTAACCCACTGGGAGGTCGGTAGGGTGAGCGCGGAGGCTTGTTACAGGAGCTGCCGCACAAGGCCCTGATGCCAGCTGTATGACCGTGCTCGGGGTTTTATACACAGAAGAGTAAGACCTTTACCTCTCTAAAGCCCTTCAGAAATCCGGACACGGAAATCAATGTTCAAATAGAAATTAAATTCCACATTATATAATCGTGTATAATTCTTGTCTTCATTCCTTGAAGTTGCCCCAAGCACCAGCAGGATAATTCCATCAAGATACCTTAAGAGAAGCAAGTACCCAGACAGTTGTTTTAAGGGTAAATCTCACTTGTTACAGAAGAGATAAACGCACAAAATTTACAGTTTTGTGAGACTCGAGACTGTGGAACCAAAGGGTTTTATGATACCTATTGAAAGTACTGTGTGGTATTTTAATGTGCATTATCACTTTCTGGGGGCACGGAGACAAGGGGCATAGAGACAAGGTCTCACTGTGGCCTAGGCTGGCCTTGTACCCGCGGGCCTCCTGCCTCAGGCTCGCAGCACTGGGATTACAGGTGTGTGCCAAGCCTGGCTGTGTCCGAATGTCACTGTGAACATGTCGCCTTTCCCCCAACTGTGAGCTGCGGGTTTTTACTGTTGGAGAGAAGCGGACGGGTGTTCACTCTTGTCATCTGGTATCAAGACACTGAAATTGGTTGGAATTGTAAGCAGTGAAAAGATTTGTTGTCCGATGAATTCGTCACTTAAACATTGTTTAAACTTACAATAACTTCCTAAGAATTCACTGGATTGGCTTCGGTTTTCTCCATTGTGCATCTGATGAAACACTCGCCTAAAGTAACTGGCAGACAGAACTGGGACTGCACTGTCGGGTCCCTTCACAAACGCCTCTGCTCCTGGACCTCTGCCCTCTCCCTGGATAGCAACGGCTTTGGTGCTGTTCTGCGTGGAAGAGACCGCTGCTTCAGCGGGACTTGATTTTAGTACTCATTTTAGTCTTAAACTTAGTACTTAAAGGTTCTCCAATATTGCCACTTTCCAAAACAGCCCGAAAGGGATTTAGGTGAACACACACTAAGAATCTAACCTTTTCAGTACTGTTAAGATGATCTAGCTCCACTGCAAAGCGGTCCTTAAAACCGGTACAAATCTCCCCTTGCGGACTCCTGCCGAGAGGAGCGCCGCGCCCCGCGTCCCGCCTACCCGCGATTATCTCATGTAACCCCGGCTTCGTCCGCGGCGCCCGGGCCGGGGCGGAACGCGCCCCTGAGGTCCTCCGGTTTGCTGCGCTGCCGGCGCAGGCGGGGCTCCCCGGTTTCGCCCTGGGGGCCCGAGTGGGTAGCACGGCGGAGGTGTGTCGGGCCACCCCGCGCTCCCCCGCCGGGTCTCACGCCCGGGAGCTCTGTCCAATCCCGCGTGGCTGCCGCCGCACGGGCCGCCAGGTGTGCGCACGCGCGCCGACCGCCGTCACGTGACTCGGCCGGGGCTCTCGAAGCCGGAAGTGGCCCCGGGCGCTCGGAGGCCGCGGGAGCCCGCTCGCGGTGGCGCGGCCGAGACCCCGCCGGGTAAGTGGGGCGAGCGCGATGCAGCTGGAACCCTGCTGGGCCGGGGTTTGGGGGTCTGCGGCGTCGAGCGCGCACGCCCGCCTGCCGAGGGCGCTTGGGATGCTGAGTCAGAGCGAGACTGAGCGGGCCCCCCGGGGTCCCCGCGCGACCCGAGGCCGCGCTCCCCTGGACCCGGCTGCGCGGAAAACCGCTCCCCGTTCCCCTGGGGCGCCGGCGCCGGCGCCGGCCGGGCGCGCCGCCCCGTCCTGCGTCTCCGCGCGCTGCGGCGGCGCCCTGACCCGCGGCCCCGGTCCGCCGGCGGCGGGCGCGCGGCGCAGCCCGGGTCTGGGACCCGTCCGGGCCCGGCCGCCCCGGAGAAGGGGCCGCCTGTTTCCGCTGAGAGACCCGCAGCCTGCCGTCCCCTTCCGATGGGTAGTTTTTAAATGGACTGGCTTTTCAAGGGAAGAAGAGACGTGTCCCTAAGGGTCCAGGGATGTTAACGGCGAAGGGTGACTGCACCGGAAGCAGAAGACGTTCCTAGTACACACAGACAGAATGCTGACTTCTGAACCCTTCCTTGCTCCCAGTTGGTCTGGTGTGCGGGTTTATTTTCTAAGCCATTTCCCAGGTAGTTTCAGGTTCTCCACCGTAATTATCCAGTGCAGAACCAAAGACCGCCCTTTTTTGCTCTGGAAGCTCCAATGTAGTGTGTCTTCGGTAATTAACATAGTAGGTAGTACTAGTAGAGTTAGAAGTCCTGAAACTTTGCCCCGTAGGCCTTATCGGCAAACCGGTTTTCATCCGTGGCAACTTTCGTTTTGGAGAAACGGAAAGAAAAGTGGAGGCACGATGTAATCACTGGTAACGCGCTCGGGTGCCCGCTTCCACTGTACTGTAGCCAGACGCTGTAAGGGTGTGCGTGGCGAGCTCTGGGTGGGTGTGCTGAGTCATGTTTCAGCATGGGCGTTTGGTGAGCCCCTGGAAGAGAGTTTCTCTCTCCTGATCGCCGTAGTGGACCCATGTTTTTGTATTACCAAATAGCAGATAGCTGAAAGGATAAACGTGTTTTATGTTATCTCCCGGGTTCATTGGCGTAGGTGGTAACATTTCTCATTTACCGCTACTGAAACAGCAAGGTTACACTAATACATGGAGGGGCTTTCAAAAATTAGATATGTGAGTTTATTACCCCCAGAATGGAATGCAGTAACTAAAAAATGTGTTCCTTCTTTGTGAAAAGGGAGCCATCGTGTATTTCCAATAAATCGATTTATGTAGAATTCCCTACCTTAATTAGATGGGTAGTAAAATTACATAACTGTTTTCTAACAGAAAAATCTAAGAGATTGGTGAAATGTCCCTTACCTAATATCTGTGTTGCTAACCCTGCCTGGAATACTGGCAGTCATTAATGCTTCCTAAAATACCCAGTCCTATGTACTGCTCCTTGTTCTAACTCAGCGTGATGGTATATCAAGATTATATTTTGATCTGTTGTTGTAGCAGGTTTAAGAGAGCACGGTGGAACTAGCGGTTATGCTGTGTTAGCATGCCTCATTTTTTATTCCTATGTGGAGTGTAAACATTTCTAGCACCTTTGATGATTATCAAGGGTCTAGGTAGGTGAAATTTTTAAATTGTGAAAATGACACATAGTAACAACAATTGTTTCAAATAGTGGCCTGCCCTTCAAGGAAACAAAGTAAATGGTACTCTTCCTGTTGTATTTTATGACTTCTCTTTATTTTAAAGTACTTGAAAATATAATTTTTTTTTTTTTTTTGGCGGTACTGGGGATTGAACTCAGGACCCTGCGCTTGCTAGGCAGGCGCTTATTCCACTGAGCTATATCCCCAGCTCCTATAATTAATTTTTGATAAACTGTCTTAGCCACTTTCTCACTGCTGCTGCGCAGTAACAAATACCCACAGCCTAAAGAAGTGTTTTGGTTCACGGGTACAGTCTGTGGGCGGGGTGCAGTCCCTGGTCGGCTGGCTCCAACGCAGAAACAGCAGGTGAAAGGCACTCAAGTCACGGTGGACAGAAAGCAGAGAGAGAAGGCCGAGCTGGGGAAGTAGGTCCTGCCCTGAGACCCACCCTCCAGCCAGATTCCACCTCCTCCTAACCGATGGTCAGCTATAGCATGCCCCACCCCAGTTCCAATCGCCTTCCAAAATCTCTGCTTCTTAGTGCCCGTGAGGCTTTGGTGGGGCATTCTTTATGTAAACTGTAACATTCACCTTTCAAAATATTTGAAGGAGGGGCTGGAGGTACAGCTCAGTGGGCTAAGTGCTTGCCGCTGAGCACTAGGGCCCTGAGTTCGATCCCCGGTCCCGGAAAAAAAAAAAAAAAAATTTGAAGGAGGTGTCACTGGCATGGACAAAGACAAAATTAGAAGAAAAATATTTTTCTCAAACTTCTTAAAATCAAGCTGAATATGTTATATATCTGATAAATTTTTTTTCCTGAGCCCGCATAACATTTTTGCCTCTAATATTGCTAGAAACTTACATTTTTACATTGGGTTGTTGATAACTTTAAGTTAGCAATGAATACTGCATAGTCTTGAGACTAAAAATAGCTATCATTTGTTTCTTAACTGTGCCATTTCCTTACGCCATACATGCAAATCTTTTCTTTTTGCCCAGTAAAACGAGAGAACTCCTGACAAAGCAGAGATGCAGAGCACTTCCAACCATCTGTGGCTTCTATCGGATATCTTAGGCCAAGGAGCTACTGCAAATGTCTTTCGTGGAAGACATAAGGTTGGTACAGTGAAACTGAAGTTTGGTTTGGTTTGGTTTTGTGGTGTCAGGAACTGAACCCAAGATTGTCTCCCACTGAGCTACATCCCTAGCCTTTTTTATTTGAGACAGAGTCTCACTAAATTGTCCAGGCTAACCTATAATCCTCCTGCCTCAGCCTCCTGAGTAGCTGGGATTACAGGCATGGGCCACTGAGTCATGCTTGAAGTCTCTTTGTCACCGTGTATATTGTCTACTCAGAAACACATGTACAGTGAAATGTTTCACTTGGTGGTTCTGATTATTTTATCTAATGAAATACTTGTAAAGATTTTTTTTGTTATTTAAGGTTTACCTTGTGTCAGAGGCAGTGGAAACATATCCGTGATGGTGGCAGAGGTCACGTGTTACAGAATGGAGGAAAGTTCAGAGGGTGATGGAAAAGCAGCCGGACGACAGGGTTTAGTGTTGTGCCTTTTGGTTCTTCACTCAGCCCCGCAGTCTGACGGTAGTGGATGAGTTTGCCAACACTAGAGTGGTTGGGGTGGGCGCAGGTATGTAGGAAGGAGGGGAACCCGCGGATGACTCCACTGTGCCCTTGTAAAGTGCCGTTCTACAAGGCGGATGAATAGAATGAATTCTCAGCAGAAAGCCCAGGTTCAAAGGCTGTGGCCTGGTGTGAGCTAATTCACACTTGGTATTGGAATGGGACTGAAGCAGAGGGCTCATCTCAGAAGCATTTCAAGAACCAAAGGTTTTTGTTAAATTCTATATTGGGGGCTGAAAGTAAACAATTAAAATAATTTAAAGGGGAGAAATTGAAGATAAGTAAAGCCTCTATTGTGGGTAAGAAGCTAGAGAAATAATGGAGTACAAAACCCTTTTATAGTACAAGTAGTGATAGTTTTTCAACACTATGAATTTTTTTTGTTGGGGGGGGACCAAGAATCGAACTCAGGACCTTGTGCTTGCCAGGCAGGCGCTATGCCACTGAGCTGTCTCCCCAGCCTGAATTGAAGCTAAATGATATTTGGAGCCCCTAACATTGTACTTTCAGAGACAAGGGCTGTAGGCATTTCAGTAGGCAGGAATGTCTTCCTGTTTTACTTTAGCCTCGAGATTACCAGCAGTTCTGTCCGTGAGATAAGCATGCGGAGAGAGGCTCTTTCCTCTGGTGAGAGATTTTGATCATAAATAATCACGATGGCTCACAGAAGATGATTCAGAAGTGTCATGTCGACAGCTTTTAGTATTTTCCATTCCCATTCTGGATCCTTCCTTAAGTTTATTCTAATCCATCTTAAATATTCCTGTCCTAGGAATTGCTTTTATTTTACACAAAAGGAAAGCAGGAAGTGATAGAGAACTTTGCATTGAAAATACATTGGCCATCTGCCTTCCTGAGTCCCAGGTTAACTTAAGAAACTTTACTGACCCTTTGATATGTGTCAGGCGCTGTGGTGGACCTAGTGAACGAAACTACGTGCACCGAACGTGCAGGGTACGCAGTTGGCTTTAATAGCAAGGAGGTGTGGAGGGGAGGTAAACTAGGAACTGATGGGAGGGCAGCGAGTAGGAGTTAGATGAGCAGGTATTTAAAGTACCTGCTACCAGGCAAGGTAACGCTCACCTGTAATTGCAGCTGCTCGGGAGGCTGAGGCAAGGGAATGCAAGTAGGAGGCCTGTCTTGGCAGGACCCTGTATGGAAATAGAAACGGTTAGGGGTGCAGGCCACGGAAGAGCCCTTGCCTGGCGTGCAGAGAGCGTGGGTTCAGTCCCCCCAGAAAGAGGGGCCTGGCAATAGTAGCTGTATCTCATGGACTCTGGCCCTGTCCTCTCCCTAGCTCATTGCCCTTCGCCCTTCATGTGCACGCCCACAGAAAGTAAGTACTCTGGCAGTGTTTGGTAAGTGAAGGCAGGTTAGATCACCCTAAAACGGCTTGAAGTTCCTCAAAACAGATGTGCTTTTTCCAGTATGGAGAGTGGGAATCTGAAATGAGGGCTTGGGAGGTAGAACCCTTGACATAGGCTGGGCGCGGCAACACCTGTAACCCCCACACTTGGGAGGCTGAGGCGGGAAGATTGCAGCAAGTTCAAGGCCGAGCATGGTCCCATCTCAAAGAGCAGTTGACTCGAAAGGTTGCTGAGAAAGAACTAGTTTAGTACTTCGTCCCTAACAGCCTTCTCAGGTGTGTCTTTGGGAAACCCTGGTAGCTGGCCTCAGCGGAAAGTAGATACAGAAGAGTCATCTCAGTCCAACAAAGCAGTTTATAGAGCCAGGTGTGGTGGCGCAGGCCTGTAATCCCAGCACTTGGGAGGCTGAGGCAGGAGGATCACTGTGAGTTCCATGTCAAATAAATAACAACAAAAAATCAAGTTAGGTAACTATTCTTAAAGAAATCAATTTCAAGTATTTAGGGTTACTCAAAAAAAAACCCTGCCTTAGCTACTGAAAGGATTTTTATCTAGTATTTGTTTGCATTCATATTCACCATGAAGAAGTGGTACCTGTATGTAGTACATTTTAATTCCTTTTACATCCCCTTCCTGTCCCTTCCCGCTGCATTTTCCCCGGCCCTATATTCCCACTTCCTCCTCTCCTTTATTTTTTCCTAGTATTTATCTTTTATTTTACTCTATTTTTATCTTGGATTTCTCACGTAAGAGAAACCGTGTGCTATCGAAGCTCGTGTGTCTGATTCATTTCACTTAACCTTCTGGTCTCAGGCTGCATCGTTTTCCTACAGAGATGACTTAAGTATCCTTTCTGGCAGAGTAATACTCCATTATGCATAAACACCACATTTTCTTTATGCACTCATCTGCTGATGGGCATACAGGCTGCTTGCAGGGTTTAGTTGCTGTGAATTGTGTTGCTGTAAACATGGGTATGCGTGGATCACTGTAATAGGGTGTCTGTAACTTTCAGGAAGACACCTAGGAGGGTATCAGCCCTAGCTGGATTGAATGGAATTTCTTCGTACAGTGTTTGAAGACTTCCGTGCTGATTCCCTTAGTGGTTATACTAGTTTACATTCCTACCAGTAATGACGAAGAGGTCATTGCCCCCTGGAGCCTTGCCAGCATTTGTTCTTATCTGCTTTTTGATGTCAGCCCTTTTTTTTTTGCAGTAAGATGGAGTCTCAGTGTTGTTTTAATTTGCATTTTTCTAATGGCCAAACATGTTGAACATTACTTTTATCCATTTATTTTTATTTTAAAGAGAACAAAAACAGGGCTGGAGGTACAGCTCAGTGGGGTAAGTGCTTGCCGCTAAGCACTAAGGCCCTGAGTTCGATCCCGGGTCCCGGAAAAAAAAAAAAAAAGAGAGAGAACAAAAACAAAGCCAAAACAACGACACCAGAAGTATAAAAATGATACAGAATTTCAAAAAAGATGATAGGAAATTAGTAATGGTTGTTTATTACTGTTATCTTCAAAGTGGTTGTTCAGATTACCAGATACGGGTATGCAAGATTGATCAAACAATTAAACATTAACCGTTCCTTTCAATAAACCAGTAGAGATTAGTAGTACAGTTATCTTAGCTGTCTTGTGTGTGCGAACCCTTCCTCCTTCTTTTTCCTTTCTCTCATCTGAGCTGTTTTCTTCTATGGAGCGGTTTCTTGCCCTTTCACAGTGTCTGTTTGTACCTTTCAATTTTATTTACTCTTTTGGGTCTTACACTAGGGAGACTACAGTATGGTGTGTAGTCTGCGGGTCTGATTTATTTCACTTATGGGTATGGTCTCTAGTTGCATCCTGAACATGATTTTTAAATTAATTGTATCAGTACACTTCTGTGATACGCATAATGATCACATTCATCCTAGGGAATTTGTACCTGCTCTTAGTAGATCTCTTTTTTATTTTGAGACAGGCTCTCTCTATGCGGTTCAGGCTGGGCTTGAGCTCACTTTGTAGCCCAGGCTGATCTCGAACTCGCAACAGTCCTCCTGCCTCAGCTTCCCTAGTGCTGGGATTACAGGCGTGTGCCACCCCACCCGGCTTTACAGTACATCTCAGTTCTTCTGTTTTGTCCCATTCCCGTCCCTTCGGCCCTTACCCCACCTTACTTACAAAGCTTTGTTTCCGGTTTCCCTTCTATTTTCTCTTTCTTTCCCTCCCCGACCCACCTTTCTTGTTCCCCTTCCTGTTTGAACATTTTTTATGTATTTACTGGTCATTTGTATGTTCTCTCCAAAAAAATGTCTGTTCATTTCAGTTGTCCGTTTTTCCATGTGTTTTGTGGGGAGAATTTAATATTTTTTAGTTCTTTATATCTGATAGGTATTAGTCGTGGGACGAATAGCTGGCAGAATGCTTCCCCCGTCCTGTAGGTAGTCTCTTCACTCTGTTGGTCCCATTTGTTCGTTCTCGGTGTTGTCTGTTGTGCTGTTGGAGTTCATTCTGAAAGTCCTTGCCTATGCCTATGTCTTCAGAAGTTTTACCTATTTTATCTTCCAACAGATTGTTTCTTTTTAACATTTATATCTTTGTTCCATTTTGATTTTAGTTTAGTGCGTGGTGGGAAATACGGGTCGAGCTTCAATCTTTTGCACATGGATACCAAGTTTTCCGAGCACCATTTGTTAAAGAGGCTCTCTTTCCTCCAAAGTAAGTTGTGTCCCCTGTGTCAAAGGTCAGGTAGCTGACTGTACTTGGAGTTGTTTCTGCATACTCGATTCTATTCCATCAATCCACATGTCTGGGTTTGTTTTGTGTTCTTGTTTTTGCAATGCCAGGCTGTTTTTATCACTGTAGCTTTGTAGTGTAACTTGAAGCTCAGAATTTTTATTCCTCTTGCCTTGCTTTTGTTGCCCACGATTGTTTTTGCTATTCTGTGTATTTTCTGGATCCTTCTGAATTTGGATTTTTTTTCTGTAGTTCTCCAAGGAATGCTATTAGTATTTTCCCTGGGGTTCCATTAAATCTTTATGTCCATTTTTGAAGAATGGCCATTTTGACTATATTGGTTCTGCCTATCCAGGAACAAAAGATATCTATCCATTTTCCAATATCTTCTTTGATCTCTTTTTTTCAGAGTACTACAGTTTTCATTGTAAAGGTCTTTCACTTCCTTGGTAGGTTAACTCCTAAATTTTTTTTTAAGCTATTGTGAAAGCTATTATTTCCCTAACTTCTTTCTCAGTGAGTTTGTTATTGGTATATTGGAATGCTGTGGCTTTTTTTTTCTGTTGCTTTTTGTGTGTTGACTTTGTATCATGCTACACTACTAGATTTGGTTATTCTAGAAGCCTTTTGGTGAAGTTTTTCGGTTCGTCTATGTAGAGGATCGTGTTATCTGTAACTGATGATAATTTGCCTTCTTCCTTTCCTGCACATTTCCCTTTTTTTCTTTCTCTTGCTTTTCCTGGCCAAGGTTTTGAGAACTGTGTGGAACAGTAGCGCTGATAGTGGACATCCTTGTCTTGTTCCTGATTTTAGAGGGAAAGCTTTCAGTTTCTCCTTAATATTGGCCACTGGTTTGCCATAAATAGCTTTATTGTTTTGGTTTGGTTTTTGATTTTTGCTTTTTGAGATGAGGGTCTCATTAAGCAGTTCAGGCTGGCCTTGAACTCACTTATGTAGCCCAGGCTGGTCTCGAACTTGAAAAAATCCTCCTGTTTTCAGCCTCCCAAGTGCTGGGTTTACAGGCCTGCGCCACCACACCCCACACTATAAACAGCTTTATTGGATTGAGATGACTCTTCTATATCTCCTTTCCGGATAATGGACTTTGTCAAAGGCTTTTTCGGTGTTATTTGAGATGGTCGTGTGACTTTTGTCCTCACTTATGTTTATGTGCTCTATTACTTGTATTGACTTGCTTAGGTTGAACCATCCCTGTACCATTGGGATAACTCCGTCTTCGTGCTGATGTATAATCTTTTTGATAATTTATTGCATCCTTTTTATCAATATCTTGTAGAGGATTCATTTTGTTTTGTTTTTTGTTTTTTTAAGACAGGGTCTCCCTTTGTAGTCCAGGCTGGCCTTAAACCCATTGTGCAGCCCAGGCTGGCCTCAAACTCGTGGTAATCCTTTGTCTCAGCCTCCCAAGTGCTGGGATTACTTGTTGAGGGTTTTTACGTCATGTTCATTAAACAGAATGGCCTTTTTTTGGCTGTGTCCTCTTCTGATTTTGAAAGTAGGGTGTACTGACTACCACCATCTTGTCGCTGGGATGTAGTACCAGACACCCACAGCTTAAAGGAGGAAAGCTCTGTTTTGGGTCACAGTGCACAGGGGTTTCAGTCTGTCGGGGGCTGGGTCCAAGGCACAGTGGCATAGTAAGGGGCACGGCGGAGTGAATTTGCTTATGGCATGGCAGTCAGGAAGCAGAGAGATCAAGGAGGGCGAGGGAGACACACCCTTGGGCGCCAACCCCCAGTGCCCAGCCCCCAGCCAGGCTTTCCTTCCCCAACCACATGCAGCTGTGGGCTCATCAGCACCTGGCCCCCAGTGAGTGTTGTAGCCCCTGGTCCTGTCATTTCCGCAGGCCCCACCCACAAGTGCACAAGGCTCTGGGGCCCTCTGCATACAAACCATAGTGTTCCGCCCTGGCCCCAGCAAGACTTGTGGCCATCTCTTTATGCAAAGTACATTTGGTCCAACTGTAAAAGCTGCTGCAGTCCTAACACTTTCAGCATTGCTGAAAAGGCCAAGTCCAAAGTGTCCTCTGAGATTTAAGGCAAAACTCCTAGCTGAGAGCACTTGTAAAAATCAAAAGAAAGTTAAACAGTGCTGACATAAAAATACAAATGCACAGGGTAAACATTCGCATTCCAAAAGGGAGAAATGGGGGGATAGAAAGGAGTAGGACCAAAGGGAGCCTGAAATCCAGCCAGCCAAACAGCAAACCCCGTAGTTCCGTGTCCAGCACCTGGAGTAGTCTGTGGCAAGAGGAGAACTTAAAGACTTGGCCGGCCCTGGCCCTACAGCATCGCCAGTGGTTGTAGCCCCTACGGCTTCTCTCTGGGGCTGGTTCTGCTCACTGCTTGGGGCTTTCCTCAGACATTGATATCAGGTAGCTCCTTCTAAAAGTGGCTTGCGGAATAAGTATTACCAGGTTTTAGGCGGCTTGCTCCTTCTGGAGTTGGATTCTAGGCTCTTCCTGTCTCAAACAAAGAATTGAATTAATTCTTCTGTCTCAAACAAAAAATTGAATGAAATGAGCAAAAGGCAGTGGCCAAGTCTATTTGAAAAAGTAAAAGTGAAGAGCGAGGGAGAAACTGGCTGTGCAGAGCAAGCTTGGACCCAGTAAAAGGAAAGAGCAAGTACACCTGAGTGTATGTGGGGGATCAGGTCACACCTACTTCCCCAGTCAGCTCGCCACATCCTAATGTACTGTGTCAGTTCCACATTCCTGGCTTTTCTGACTTTTCCGGTGTCTCCACTGCATTTTCAGCTTCACACTGCCATCTTGGGAGTCACACAGCCTGGCCTCCCAGGCCTTCTGAAATTGAGCTGGAAGCTTGCCTGACCCCACAGCTGTTTCACTCTGCCTGCATGTAACAGCAGTACCATGTGGATGATTCCAAGGTCTGCCACAGGCTTGCGCAGTAGCTGAGCCCTTGGGATCTCATGGGTTGTTGCTGGAGGCCTCCACCTAGATGGCTGAGCAAGGCAAACTGAATCCTGGGGAATCTCATTCCAGAGACTGAGGCCCTGGGGCTCTCAAAGCAAAAATCTGAGTCTGGGAAGGGGCAGATCGTTTGGATTCCTCCTTGGGCGTCAAGGCATCTTTGTGTTGTCCAGATCTAAAGTATTTGACTTCTTTTTAATACTAATCTTTTTATCAAACAAGCTCTCCTCTACTTTATCTACAAAAGCTCCAGCTTTACTGGTTTCCTTTCTGGCCAGACTAAAACTTGAAATAACTCAGCTGTGCCTTTGCTCTTGATTCTCATGGTAGAGCTACCTAAATGCCCCCAGCCCTATGCATGCCACTGCCTCATAGTTAAACTGCCTTGAAATTGCTTCCACTAGAAGAATTAATCCACCGCCCTTAACCTCAGTCTCCACAGAGGCTCAGGACGTGAGCAAAATGTAGACAAGTTTTCTGCCAGAGTATAACATATAATCGAGAGTCCAGCTACCAGTGGAGTCCTTCGTCCCAACTGAAACCTCCTGAGCCTGTCCCATCAATCTCAGCTTACAGCATTCTAGGGCTGCTTCTCCAACCAGCATCAGCAGACCTTTCCGAGCTCCTGCAACCCAGTTCCAAGGGCTTCTGAACCCCGTGGTCAGTATCATCACAGTGATAACCTCACTTCTCTGCTACCCAAATCTGTCCTCGTTACTTTCTTGTCCATGGGACACAGTGCACAACACCCACAACTTAAAGGGGGAAAGGTTTATTTTTGGCTCACAGTTCCATAGCGATTTTAATCCACAGTTGGCTGGTTCCAAGGCGGGCAGCATGGCCAGGGGGCATGGCAGAGGAGGTTGCTCATGGCATGGCAGTCAGGAAGCAGAGCGAGATCACGGGAAGGGGGAGGGAGATGCCGCCTCCCAGGTCATGCCTCCAGGGCCCTAGTCCTCTGACCAGGCTTTCCTTCAAACCATATTTGGCTGTGCACTCCTCAGTAGGCCCAGCCAGTGCTGAGCGCCCGGCCTCTGTAACCCAGTCCCTCTCGGAAGCCTGTGAGCGCGTAAGGCTCTGGGGGAACGTCTAGATACAAACCATACCACAGGGTGGTGTCAGCTACAGGAATGACTTGGGGAGTACTCTCAATTTCATTAAAGAATTTGAGAAGTATTTATAGTAGATCTTCCCTAAAGTTCTTAGGGAATTCAGCAGTGAATTCATTGGAATGGGGGCTTTTATTAGTTGGTGGCTTTTTTAAATTACTTCAGTATCATTGCTTGATTCTGTATTATGCAGGGTTTTTATATCTTCCTAGTTCAGCTTTGTTAGTTCATATGTACTAAGAGTCTTATCCATTTCTTCTAAGTTTTCTATTTTATTACCATAAGGTTCTTAAGTATTTACTAATAATCTTCTGGATTTTTTTTTTTTTTTTGGCGGTACTGGGGATCGAACTCAGGACCCTGCGCTTGCTAGGCAAGCACTTATTCCACTGAGCTATATCCCCAGCCCAATCTTCTGGATTTTGGCAGAGTCCAGTGTGACTTTTTGAGTTTTTTTCTAATTGCATTGATTTGATTTGGGGCTTTTCTGACCGTTTTTGGAAAGATTAGCTATGGGGTTGTCCGTTTTGTTTATTCTTTCAAAAAAAAACTAGCTCTTCCATTTATTGACTCTTTGTATTTTTTTTTTTAGTCGCAATTTCATTCATTCTTACTCTGATTTTTACAATTTCATTCTTTGTTCCAGCTTTGGATTTGGATTCTTGTTTTTCTAGGACTCTGAGGTGCATTGTCAGGTTATTTGCGGTGTGGGTGTTCACAGGTGTAAACTTAACTCTGAGGACTGTTTTTGTTGTGTCTTTAAGGTCCCAGTATATTGTATTGGCGTTACTGTTGAATTCTAAAACTAGTCTAATTTCCTCTGTGACCATTCATTATTAGAGGGTATTGCTTCGTTTTTGTGTGTTTGCATCATTTCTGTGGTTTCTTTTCCCACTGATTTCTGGTTTTAAGTTTAGCTACTATTGTTTGTGGTTGGGTATGTGTGTGATCACCATTGTGAATTTTAAGGAAAGAAATGGTAGGTAGGATGTGCACGTTTGCACATAAATATATACATTCTGTGTAGCTCCCTGTTGTTCTCATAGGCTTCGACTTACTGAATGAGAAGTGACCGCAGATGAATGAAGGGAAGCTGCACATCTGCACATGTGTGGGTAACCCCGCAGGCGTGACCACACACGTTCGGAAGGTTCTGGCCCTGACCCAGGGTATTGTGCAGCACTGGGTTACTTTTCTTGCTTGCTCCTCTGTGAGTGTTCTCCATGCTTTAGACTGTATGTAAAGAGAAGTGTCTTGAGCTGTGTTGGGTCATATATAGGTTTGGCAGTGTCTTTACCCAGGCTAAAACAATGGAAAAGCAATTTAATTGATCCTAGCAAGTTGCTAAATAAATAGTTTTAAGAAAAATTGTGTGGTCCTGGGGTGAAGGAAGGATGGATGATGGCTATCAGTGGTGAGTCTGTGGTCCTAAGCCTAAGTCTGTGGAAAGTAATGTAGCGGTAATAAAGTAGCAACACTGCAGAGGTCCTGACATTCCGAGAGCCACGAAGTAACTTGAAGCAGGGCATGCTTGAACTCTAGGCTCAGAGATGAGATAATCTTTCCATTTGCCTTAGGGAAGTTTGGCCTTGGATAAGTGGGGGAAAAATTAAGACTAAACTCAGAGGAATCTGGACAGGCCACATGGAGAGGCTTGCTGCTTGGGTGATTGGGAAGAAGTGGTCAGGTCTGGAAGAGACTTACAGGAAGGTTAATGTGAAGAACATGCAGTGTGATACCGCCTGAAAGTTAAGCATGTGTTTCGTACCTCCAGGAGTCCTTCGATTACAGCCGTGTGTTCTCTCCTTCAGGAGGCCAGGTGAGAGCAGGAGTAGGGTCCTAGGAGCTGCAGTACATCTGTAGAGCAGGATCCTCGCGAGTTGGTCAATGAAGGAACAACCTGCCGTAAGCGTTGTAGTGGAGTTGCAGAAAGTTACCAGGGCAGCTGTAATACCATCCAAGCAGGAAGTCACTTTAACCCACTTATCCAGTTCCTCTTTATGAGTGTGCACAAACAGGCAGGAAATATTTCTGAAAAGCAGTTGCATTGCATTGGTATTCTTAATGAAAAGTTCATGGGTGGAATATAATGTTCAATCTCTTTAGTAGGCCCTGGACAAAGAGTTCAGTTTCTTATCCAGTGGACAATTTCATTTTTGATACTGTTAGAGATTTTATCTTTTGATGTATAAATATCTTTGCCATTAGTGTATCACAATGTAAGTTTTAATGATAACATTAAAAAATAGGCTTTTCAGACTTCCAAAATATGTAATTTGGACGAAATATTGAACAGTTGACTGATTTAACTTTTTAAAAAAAGTCAGATACTAGTACAAATTATCCTTGCCTAAAGAATGCATGGTATTCTGTAAGAAATACAAATTGCTATAGCTAATGCTACCTTTTTCTTTTTTATTAGAAAACTGGTGATTTATTTGCTATCAAAGTATTTAATAACATAAGCTTCCTTCGTCCAGTGGATGTTCAAATGAGAGAATTTGAAGTGTTAAAAAAACTGAATCACAAAAATATTGTCAAATTATTTGCTATTGAAGAGGAGGTAAGTAGTCAAGTTTTAGTTAATCTTGTCATGTTTATTATGGTACTTATGACTTAGGAGACACAGTCTAATGTTATTAGAAAATGGTTTTAAAAACTGGTGAAAATTAGGGCTCAGACAAGCAAATTTTCTGCCCCAGGGTTTAATAGATGAAGCAGGAAAAATAAAGTACGAGAATGGGATAGTGTAAGAACTAAGTGCCCAGTGAGTTAGCGCTCGCCTGAAATCCCCGCACCTGGGAGGCTGAGAGGCAGCAGGATCACTGCGAGTTCCAGGCCAGCCTGGATCGCACGGTGAGCTCAAGGCCAGCCTGAACTGCATAGCGAGACCCTGTCTCAAAAAAGAGAAAGAAGTAAGATGGCATAGAATATGGTTACTAATATTGTTAGTCTTAGTTATTTTCTCATTGCTGAGACAAAATACCAACACCCAGAGTTGAGTTTGGCTCCCGGTTTGCAGAGGTTTCAGGCCATAGCTGGCTGGCTCCAGGCAGGGCGGCCTGGCAGAGCTTCACAGAGGAGAGACAGCTCATGGGGGCAGAAGGCTGCAGAGCAAGGGATTGAGCAACTTCTTCCTGCTCCTTCTGTACTCTGTGTAGGCTCCCAGAGTTACGGTAGTGCCAGACCATTCAGTGGATTGATTCAGTAACCACTCACCCTTAATCCCAGCATCACACACACTCGATTCTGCCCCCCTAAAGAAATCCCACCCATGACCCCGTGACCCATGAGGCTTTGGGAAGGACATCAAGACGTGAGTGGTGAAAATTACTAAAAGGAAGAAGAAGCACTGACGAAATTAAATTGATGTAATTATAAAAAGAACAAAGTCCAACAAAAGCCTTCATAAAAAGAGTAAAAATACTAGTAATCTAGAGATTAATTTATAAAATGCAGTTATAAAAGATACAGTTGATCTTAGGGAAAAATAGTAAAAGTGACAATAATAGGAAACTAATCTAGAAACAGTATAAATAGAGATCTATTTCGGTTGCTTAATACATGGGTAATTAATAAAATACATGAGTAATTAACAAAATATGTTTCAAAAAACAGATTGGTAATTTAGACTCCTAGTGATTTGATTTTCCAGTGAGCTTTTTAAAAGAACTAATCAAATGTAATTATGGTTTTATGCAGAAAGGTGTTAATTGGTGCCCTATTCATAACACAGACAGGTTGCAAAGTTGAGTAAATTAATGCAGGCACAGTGGTGCGCACCTGTAGTCCCAGGCATTTGGGAGGTTGAGGCGCGAGGATTATGAGTTTCAGGCCAGCCTTAGACGGGATAGCAAGATTCTGTTACTTATTTAACAAAAAAGGTTTAGTAAGTTAAAATGTGTGGTGACACGATGCTAGTTACCCAGAGTTGGCCAAACTCACGGTTAGGACTGTAGCCTCCCACATTGCCGAGTCCACCAGGACTTCTGACACTGACTGCAGAGGAGTTTGGCAGGCAGTGCAGAGAGCACAGCCCTACAAACTGCCCTCACTGCAGATGCCCGCTCAAGCTTAAAAGTCCCCACAGCTGCTCTTATTTCAGACCGGCTGGCTACAGTGGGACTTCCCATAACAGGCTCAGACTTGGTAATTTGCTAGAGTGTGAAACGATTCACAGAACTCAGGAAAATGCAGTGCATATGGTTTTCCTGTAACTAAAGGGTGTGGATGAGAGCAGCCAAAGGAAAGGACATGGTAGGGAAAAAAAAAGCCATAGTACAGTAGAAGTTCCAAACATGAAGCTTTCTTGTCCTGAGATACATTAGCATTGGTGTTTGGAAATATGCATGGAGAACTGCCAACTGGGAAGGCCCGCCCAAGCCTCTGTGATGCAGACTTCTGGGTGTCCATCACATATTGCTGGCCTGGGGGACCTTTGGTCCCCAGCCCTCCGTAGGTTTGGACGCATTCCTGCAGAGTCCACTTCTTTGGAGGTCAGAACTGACAGGGTGTGTCTTAAAGCCCCCATCTTTTGTGAAGCACATTGTCAGACTCTTAGTTACTTGTTGCTGAGACCAAACACCTGCCGCCCAAAGCTCAAAGAGGGAGCACTCCCTTGGCTCGCGCTTCGCAGGGGTTTCGGCTGTGATTGGGTGTCTCCAAGGTGGGCGGTGTGGCAGACAGGCATCGCAGAGGAGAAACCATTTCCATCAGGCAGAAGGCAGCAAAGCAAGAAGGGCCAACTAAAGCTCTTTCTGCCTGTTATAGTTTATTCAGGCTGCTCGGGCGGGCGACACTCACACCCTTAACCCTGGTGCCCTTGAGCCTAGCGCTGCACCGTGAATCAGTCCCAGTGTCATGAACTCTGGATCCAGCTGCCTCTGACAAAGCCCCACCTATGACAAGGTCAGGCTTTGGGGCACATCTCTATACAAGCCACAGCACCCTCCGTTGGCCGGAGCTCCCAGGCCATAGAAAACACTTCTCCTGTACAGAACATTTCAGGAGCCAGAAATCACTTTATAATAGCTAGGGCCAAGAGCCAGTCTTCTTTTTGGGTAAAGTTAATTCTTCATTACAGAATAGTTAAGCAGTAACAAAAAGAGATATTTACCATAATTTTAATCACCTAGGGACATAAGTGCTATTCTATAAGAAAGGACTAAAGCTATGTGTGCAGTATGTTGTATTTAGTGTGATACACAGACAGCATTATGTATCCGTTACATGATTTGGCCCATATAAAAAAGGTTGAAAAGAAGTAAACCAAAATATTAGTATAAATATCCCTGGGTGGTGGAATTATGTATATTCCCTAAATTTTCAATAATCAACATATGTATAGTCATTTAAAAACAGTAGCTTTTTATTTTATAATTTTAAAAAATTTACTAATTACTAAGGAAGTTCACGTAATTTATGAAAGTATTTTGGGGATATATAGGAAATATTATAAAAAGAAAAAAAGTTGGTGATAAATATGGATTTTAAGACTAAAGTTTTTGAGTTTCTAAAATTGGCATGGAAGCCAGGCGTGGTGGCACATCTCTGTAATCCCATCCCTCAGGAGGCTGAGGCAGGAGGGTCATTGCGAGTCCGAGACCAGCCTGGGCTACAGAGTGAGCTCAAGGACAGTCTGAACTGCATAGTGAGACCCTATCCCAGAAAGACAGGAATAAAATAAATAAATAAAATTGGCATGGATCTTAGGATCATGGTGCAGTATGTAATTTGATAGCATTTCCTTTTCCCACTAAAGCTGTTACGGCCTTGATGATGCGTCTTAAATTAAGATCAACAGTACATTGAAATCAAAGCTTAAAACAAAGCAGCTGGGTGCGAATGAGTAGACACAAACTTCACTGCGGAAGGGAGTGCGCAGCCCTTCTGCTGCCCATTCATTTTCAAGGCAAAGACTCCTTCCTTTGAAGGAAAAATACTTGGAAGAGAGGTTTCAAGTGAACGCTTTATCACAAGAGGTATTGACTCAAATGTGCTGTTATGCACAAGAAATTAAACATTGAAAGAGAACCATTGTAACAGTGATTTTGTGATTCAGGTACAGCCAGCTTTCACTGGTTTGTCTTCCAAAACAAACCCAACGTCCTTACATACAGGAATGTGAAAGCTATTAATTCTTCTACATGTGGACAGATATTTCGGTGAATCCCAGGTGAACCAATTCAAAGTGTCTTTATCATTGCAACAAAACCTACATGTTAATGAAGTCAGCTAAGTACTGCCATATAATCGAAGCTTATTGTGTATGTTGGTTCCCAATCGGTGATTTTGTTTTGTTTTCAGACAACAACAAGACATAAAGTACTCATTATGGAATTTTGTCCATGTGGGAGTTTATACACAGTTTTAGAAGAACCATCTAATGCCTATGGACTACCAGAGTCAGAATTTTTAATTGTTTTACGTGATGTGGGTATGTTTGTTTATGATTTTTATATATATGTAATTCAACAGCATTGAACAAAAGAACATATTTCTTACTTTCAAAATGAAAGACCTTTAGCAGTGCTGTCTTAGATGACACCAAAAGTCCAAGCGCCAAAAAGAAAAACATAAATGGACCATCAGCAGTAAGAAATGCTGTGCTTTAAAAGACAAGAAGTGAAAAGACAACCCAGAGAATGAGAGAAAATGTTTCAAATTACACAGAAGAATTTTCCTGTAACCTGGGCGTGGTGGTGCACACCTATAATCCCAGCCCTCTGGAGGGAGGCTGAGGCTGGAGGAGTGCCGTGAGTTTGAGGCCAGCCTGGGCTACATAGTGAGACCTTGTCTCAAAAAAAAAGAAAAGTTTTTATCTAAGCAACAGTTTAAACAACAAGAATTTTTAATCTAAACCAAAAGACAACTACAATTTAAGGGTGGACAAAGGATTTTAATAGACAGTTCTCCAAGAAAGACCTATAAATGGCCAACAGATGCATGAGAAGATGCTCAACATCGGTAGTTACTAGGGAAATTCAAACCACATTCACAGTGAAACACCTCATTCTACCTCTTAGAATGGCTCAAACTGAAAAGATAAAAACAAGAATTAGCATGTAGAGAAATTAGAGCCTTTCTATATTGTTAGTACTACTGTAAAATGATTTAGCCACTTGGACTTCCTCTGTTTTCTTTCTCTTTCTTTCAAGACAAGGTTTCTCAGGCTGACCTTAAACTCACTTTGTAGCCCAGGCTATCCTGGTACTTGCAGGGATCCTTCTGCCTCAGCCTCCCAAATGTTACGATTATAGGCATGTGCCACCACACCCAGCCAATTTAGCCACTTTGGAACACAGTCTGGAAGTTCCCCAAAAGATTAAATATCAAATTGTCTTGTGATTCAACCATGCTGATACTAGGTAGATACCCAAAAAATTAAAAACATGTCCATACAAGCTGGGCATGGTGGTACAGTCTTGTAATCCCAACACTCAAGAAGTTGAGACGGGTGGGTCTGTGCAGGTTCAGGGCCAACCTGGATTACATAGTAAGTTCAAAACCAACCTAAACTACGTAGTAAGACCCTGTCTCAGACAGATGCACACAGAAACTTGTACATTAGCATTTGGAGTGGCCTTATTTAAGATAGCCAAACATATGCAAACAGCCCAGGTGTCCACCAGGTGGTGAACGGAGAAACAGAAATGCAGGGCACCCATACAGCGGAACATCGTTCATCTTTAAGAGGGAAAAGGTGATACATGCCAAATACAATGTTCCGTAGAAGGCAGACACAGAAGACTACAGTGTTGATTTATTCACATAAAAAGTTCCGAGTGGACCAATCCCGTAGAGACCAAGTGGATCAGTGCTTGTCGGCGAGTGGCTGCTCACTGGTATGCAGTCTCTCTTGGCTGGATAGGAACGGGGCTTTCTTTGGGCTGTGATACAAATGTCCTGGAGTTAGTGGTGGTAGCTGTATAAGTCTGTGACTGTAGTAAAAATCACTGAACTCTATGCTTTGTGCAAGATACATGTGATGAGCATTATACCTCAAAAGCTTATTTTTTAAAAAATAAAACCCAAAATATACAATAGATAATAAGAAAGGGAAAGAAACTGCTCAAAGGAAGGAACAACTGGGATGAGGGAAAGGAAAAAAAAGTATTAAGGTAAATTATATATATATGGATCGGTGGCATAACGTACTTTTGGTGTCTGATGATTTGCTGAGAGTCTTGCTAAGGGGAACAGTCAATGATTAAAGGTGTTTTTTGGGGTTTTTTGGGTTTTTTTTTTTTACACTATTTTGACCAAATTTGCATGCTTGTATCTGGTAATCCGAGCAATTTATGTAACGAAAACAATTTGCAGTATAACAACCAATGGTGAATTCCTACAATCCTGCCTAGTGACACTATGTATTCTTGCTAATGCTCTTTTCAATTATTATATTCTTATTTTTGGTAATGACTTGATCAACTTTATTCTTACATCTGGTAATCTGAGCAACTTCATTGAAGATAACAATGTGTAATATAACAAGCACTGTTAATCCCTTTCATTTGGTTTGAAATCCTGTATCATTCTTAATGTCCTTGCTTCATGTTGTTTGTATTTTGCTATTGGTCTTTCTTTCATACTATTTTCTTTAAAATAAATTGGAAATTAGAAAAAAATTTAAAAAGTAAGTATGGCAAAAAAGTAACTTCTCTTCTTGGAAAGAAGTTATTTTAAGAGTGGGAAAAGGTCCATGGTGCAGGAGGTTCAAGCTTAACAGAAATTCTTGACACTGAAAGGAGAGTGGAGACTGTTGGGGGGAGGATAAAATGGGACAGACACATAGTAGTATGCTATGGCCTGTTAGGTTTGGTTTGGGTTTTTGAGACGAGATCTCACTCTATGAGTGGTTCGGCTTGGCCTCGACCTCCCTGTGTGCCCTAGGCTGGTCACACTCCTCCTGCCTCAGCCTACTGCGTGTTGGGTTACAGGTGTGCGCCACCACGCCCAGCTAACCTGTTTAATCAGATAGGTGTTACAGGTAATTGATGCCTTCCTAACTATATATTGGGAACCCTGAGTGCTAATGATTACATATTGATACCCTTAAACATTCTTTCATGTGTCGAGTAGGGGAATTCATGTATCAGCTATCAAACAAATGCTTCAAGTTATCAGTCAGTGACATTTTCAGGCAAAACTGCTTCTGCCCTTGAAAAGAAAATGGACTTCGTGTAATAGTACTAAGCGTATTAGAAATACATTTTTCTGGGAAAAGTCTAGCACTTTGCCCTCTTTCTGTTCAGTTCTTACTATTTTATTTATTGAATTCCATTTACTTTATATGGCATTTTTTTCTGAAGGTAAAAGAATCTAAAACTGATGAAAACTTTTATCTTTCTAGCAATCTTTATTCTTGAGTTTTATTATTTGTAAATTGTATATATATGTGTGTATACATAAATAAAATATTCAGGAATTCAAATGCTTAAGGCCATTTTGTTACACTCTTCTGGTGGTGTTTAAGAGGTTGGCCAGGCGCAGTGGTGCCTGGCTGTTACTGCAGCACCACTCTGCCAGGCCGAGCTGGGAAGATCACGAGTTGTAGGCCAGTCCATGCAGTTGAATGACTTAGCAAGACCGTGTCTCCGGGTGTAGCTCAGGGCAAAGGCCTTAGATTCAGTCCCTACTACCCAGGGGCGCTCTGGGCACTGCTTAGCTGGTACTGGGTGAAATGACACTGGACCAATTGATAGGCCAGTTATAAAAATACTTAAGTTTGAGTGAATGAATGTGTTAGGTCAGTGAATTTGGCACGTGTATGTACATGCAGACACCTGCAGTATGGTTTCATTTTGTGTTTATTGCTAAAGTGGGTGGAATGAATCACCTCCGAGAGAACGGCATAGTGCACCGCGATATCAAGCCGGGGAACATCATGCGCGTCATCGGGGAGGACGGACAGTCTGTCTACAAACTCACAGACTTTGGTGCAGCCCGAGAATTAGAAGACGATGAACAGTTTGTTTCTCTTTATGGCACAGAAGAGTATTTGGTAAGTCATCTGTCGTTAAATTCAGTTCTAAAAGCTAGATGTATTGCAAATATAATCAGGTAATTGGTCAACCAGTTCACTATAAAAGGTTATAATTTTTATGAGAAAGATTGAAGTTTCTGCTCTAGCGAATATGTTGTTGCCTTGTGTTTTTGTTTTTGGTCTTTTTTCTATTTTGTGTTTTTTTATTGGGATTTTTTTTTTTTTAGATGGGTTTTAGTTTTTTTGTTTTTGGTGCTGAGGACCGAACCCAGGGCTTCCAGCTTGCTACGCAAGCGTTCTACTGCTGAGCTAAATCCCCAACCCCGCGAATATGTTATATGAGAAGAGAATTAGGTATTTGTTTCTATGAAGGCTGTCATTTTTCTGTTAAAATCCCTGGAAGTCTTATAGCACCTTTAAATCCTTTAATTTCACTACTGACAGAACGGTATGAAAAGGCAAGCGTATCTGTATACTCAAGAAGCATGTAGCCAGTAAAGACTCCATTTTAGGATTGGAGTAATTAGTGTATTATGAGCTTTTTATAATACTGTTCCCTATAGAGCAAAACTCGTTACATTTCTGAAACAGAAAGCTGTATTCAGTAGGGAGAGGGCTCATTATTGAGAGACCAAAAGGACCATTGTTAGAAACAGACAAAAGATGAAATGCCTCTGTAAATAGCTAAGTGGAAATGGTAGAAATCCAGGACTTTGTACGTGTGCATTTTTGAAAAGCTAGTAAAATTTAAAACACTAAAAAATGTGTTAAAGTATGTTTAGCATGTAACTGGGAAGTTTGTAGCATATGTCTGTTTTCACTCAGTTTGATTCTAAGTCTTAGATTCTATGACTTTTTTCCATTGGATTCTTGTGTTGTAATGTCATAAGATAAAAGGTGAAGTCGTACTACCCCAGTAGCTTTACGAAGGTTACTCTAAGTCTGACATTAATTAAGACTTTTTTTTTTTTTTTGCGGTACTGGGGATCGAACTCAGGACCCTGAGCTTGCTAGGCAGGCGCTTATTCCATTGAGCTATATCCCCAGCAATTAAGACATTTTAAATTGGCTCCTCACGACAGATAACCCAAGCTAACCTGTAGATATGTTTGATGACTTTTTTAGATAAGAGTGCTTAAAAAATGAGTTGTGCGCTATAATGCATACCTGTAATTCCAGCTACTCTGGAAGCTCAGGTGGGAGGGTTGCTAATTCAAGGCCTAGGCAACGTAGACTCTGTCTCAGGGTGCTATAAATGTGTTTCATGCATTCGTTCCACAAGTGTTTATGAAGTGCCTGCTGTATACCAGACACTCTTAGAGCCTCTGGGATTTCTCTAGCAAACCAGACACGCATTCCTGCTCTGTGGAACCCACATTCTAGTATAGAGAATAGAAAATTACATGTAAACGGGTACAGGAGGCAAATGCAGATCGCTGACGTTTTGTGAGGACGGTACATTACAGTAACAAGGTAAAGAGTGCCTGGAGGAGAAGGGCGCCAGGGAGGCCGCACGCCAGGCCTGCGTGGGCCGACGCTGAGAGGGTTCAGGGCAGCAAGCCAGGTGCGGGTTTGGGAGTGAGCAGAGGAAACAGCACCACTCAGGCCCGGAGAAGAACGGCCCTGGGCGTTCAGGAGACAGGAAGGGTGGCAGTTTGGCTGGAACTGAACGAGTGAGGGGAAAGTTTCAGGAGTTAGGGATGGACCAGCGGGCAGGGGTGCCGGGTTACAGAAGCACAGAGTGTCTGCCGTCAGGTGAACGCCTCCTCTCTGTGATGGACGCTTGACGTCTTCCCTGACCTTTGAAGAAACTTAAATTGCATTTGAATGAAACTATCAGATAATATAATCAAACTGCATATCTAAGTGAACAGTGTGACACCTAATATTGTAAAGCAAAATATTTTATAATAAAATATTAAGTATTTAATATGTAAAAGTTTAGGAACAACTTCTAGTGAATAAATGGTATCGTCATACATGTTTGTACTGTCACCTCGAGGACAAATGCGTTGATACCTTATCTTAGTGGCTCACATATCGCAAGTCAAGGTGTTACCATTGGTATGATTTTCCAAAGTAGAGAACAGTTCTTGGCAAAATGTCTGACTAAATCAGACTGTTTTAAATATGGCCACATTCTTCAGACATACTTTGTTATATGTTAGAAGTGAATTTCTCACCTGCACAAATACCTAGCAGGACATTGGAAGGTGATTCAAAACATGGAAAGATTATTTTTTAGATTACTTGCAAGATGCCTGTCTTGCCTAAAACTGGTGTCTTTTTCCAAGTATTGTGGTCAGCATAACAGCCTTCCAAAGGTTAGTTCCCCAGTACTCATGATGAAAATTTCATATCACTTGCATTTAGAACCACAGCTTAGCTTTTGGCTCTAACAAATTTTTATTTATTTATTTATTTTTTCTCTAACAAATTTTTAAATAAAACAAAACATTAAACTAATTAACTGTTGTCATGCTGTGTATTCTATAGGGAAATTTTACCTAATCTATTTCCATTTGTTTGTTTGTTTCTTTCTTTCTTTGTTTTGAGGCAGGATCCCCCTATCTAGTTCAGGCTGGCCTTGCACTTTGTAGCCCCGGCTGGCCTTTAACTCACAGTGATCCTCCTGCCTCAGCCTCCTGAGGGCTGTGGTCACAGACATGTGCCGCCACACCCGGCTCTGTTTACTTTCCAGAGTAGACTTAGCCCTGTTTTCATTTTACAGTAAGGTGGTAAATAATGGAAGCTCCACAGTCTAGAAATATTCTATATTAAGATGGAACCTTACTCTTTTGTAATTTCCCTGAAATCCTCTCTTTCGTGTGTTAGCTTTTTTAAAAACCTCACCGTTTTTGGCCACTTTGGTAGTACGCATACTGTCTCAGTAATATAACCCTGACAACCTTGGTGTGGCTTTGTCCTGGTGTTCCTACTGTGGCTGCAGGAGCGCAGGCCCAGTAATGCAAACCCTACGTGTGCACAAGTGCACATTCAGGAGAGAGCGGCGGGCCCATTGTGCCAGACTAGCGCGTGTCAGGCCGCCAACGTTCCGTCCCTCCCTGAGGCGTCCAGCTCTGCCGCCTCGGGAGAGGCTGTCTGCAGAGGCCCCTCTGGCTCCTTGTATCTAATCGTCCCATGCCGGCAGCCTCATGTTGCAGAAGGTACCAGACGTGTCCAGGCGGCCTTGGCCTGTGCACAGCACCACATGTGCACTGCGTACTCGCTGCTGGGTCAGAGACCGGCTGGCGCTTCCTTGAACAGTAATCACTTTATATGCCGTCCCACAGAAGCAGCGGTCACGTGTGCACTGTGTACTCACTGCTGGGTCGGAGACCGGCTGGCGCTCCCTTGAGCAGTAATCCCTGTATGCCACCCCACAGAAGCAGTGCTCACTCAGACGCCCCCACATTTGCTCAGCATGCATTTGGAGACTCACTGCAAAGCCCAGTCTTTTCTCTACTTCTGATTTCATACTGAAATGTATTTCCCCAAAGAGCCTTCCGCAACACCATCCCTCCCCACCGCCTGCCCCGCCCCCTCCCCAAATCCAGAGGTTGTGACTTTGGGAGTCAGATTCGTACGTTGTGTGTTTTGGACATCATTCCCAGCAGCGGTTCCTGTCTCAATCCCCGTTCCCTTGAGCTGTAGGTAAGTCCCGCAATACCGTAAGGGATTGTTTGGGCTCGGCACCTTTTGGAACATGACTCTGCTTTGGTCCCTAGTATACACTTGAAGCTTTATCTGCCAAGAAGCTTCAAGTTACTGATGCATAACTTCCACAGAGGTACGTGTCAGGAGGTGAAGTCTATGGAGCCACTGGTTTTCTCTGCAGAGCTAAATGTCCATTAGAATCTATTAGCTCCTAAACTCTTTCTTAGAAGAGCCAAATATTGTCAGCAACTCTGAAGTAGGGTCTCCTGCAACAACATGTGTTTAACATCAGACCAGGTGCTTACGTGGGTCACTCGACGCCCAGTTAACTAACCCTCCAGACTGATTCTACAGAACCAGTTGTTTCAGACCCCATATGACCTGCTCTGGTGAATTGCATGTGTGGTGGATTGACAGCTGGCGGTCAGTTTACAACCCCCAGCTGAACCGAGTCAGCGTGGGGCTGGGCGTGGGGGGCCGCCTGGGGATGGTTACCACCGGCATAAGAGGCAGAGCTGGAGAAGGAGAAATGGGGCTGTTGGGAGCTCGTGGAAGCTGTAAGGGGCTGTTGGTTCTGTGGGAGGAGCTCGCCATGCCGGCTTCCCTGATGAACTTGGCTGTTTTCATCCTCCGAGGAGCTCGGGACCTTGTTGGCACTGAGAATGGCTTCGGCTCACTTTGGGGGAGCGCTGGTCCTTACTCTGAGCGTCACTTCCTGGCTCCAGAGGGGAAGATGGTGCACTGCTGGTTTCCTGAAGAAGCTTGCTGCGTTGGCTTCCCTGATGGGAACTCAGCTTTCCTGATCATCGAGGAGCTTGGGACCCCACTGTTGCTGAGGATGCCTGTGGTACCTTTCGGGCGAGCTCTGGTTCTCGCTTTGAGCATCGCTTCCCGGCTCCAGTGCAGATCCCTCAGCCTGCTAGCACAGATCCTTCACCCTGCTGGCACAGACTTCGTAGAGTCCACCACTGACCTTTGGGCCTTCCCAGCACAGATCTGTGAAACAGGCCTGCATGAGACATCATCATGGGATCCAGGCCCTCAGCTGGATTCTTTGGTCTTCAGTGTGTGGACAGATTTCCTGCACTCTCTTATATATATGACTCCTCAGGTTACTATTATAAATAACCTTATAAGTGTCCTGTATTATATTGTTCACCTTGCAAAAAAGCCCGAAACCAAAACAGCATGTGATGAATGAGATAAAGAAATCGAAGATGCCTGATAGCTTTTGGATGTGAGCAGCTGGATAGAAGAGTAAAGGTGAGAGGGAAAGAGATTGGCCTGAGAACACCACGAGTCTCTTTGGCACATGTTAAGTTGGAGCTGCCTTTTAAACATTGAAAGAAAGCAGTGGGACATGTGAATCTGGACCTCAGGACAAGAGATTAATTGAGAAGTTAAAGCTTGGAATACATAGTGACTTCAAAGCCAGTCTACAGTAGAGATCAAGGCCCTGTCTCAAAAAACAAAACTAAACTAAACTAACAAATGGAGCGATCAAAGCTTGTTCGTAAGTGGAAAGAGATGATCCAGCATAAAACAGAGGAATAACTGCAGAAATTGATTCTAGAATTGGTAAGGCAAAATGACGTTTACAGCACAAGAGGAAGCGTCGGTCTTTGACAGCGGTTTGTTGTAACTGGAAAGTAGAGCTGGCACATGGACCCGGATTCAGGTGGGGTGGTAGAGAGCATCGAGGAGACTTGACCTGATTCTCGCGTTTCCTCTCTGAAGTGTGGAATGAGACCATCAAAGTTGAGGGTCAAAGGAGGTGACAGTGGGGGTTTAAGCTGAGATGGGAAGACTGTGAAATAGTCCTTTGAGCATGGGAAAATAAAAGTACTAGGGCTGGGGACATCGCTCAGGGACGCAGCACCTGGCTGGCAAGTGCGAGGCCCTGAGTTCAATTCCTGGCACCAAAAAAGCAAAAGCACTAGGAAAACATGGTAGAATTTCTAGACCTTGAGTACCCATGTTTTGTGTGTTTTGTGTTTTCATCTGCACCATAGCACCCTGACATGTACGAGAGAGCAGTGCTGAGGAAGGACCACCAGAAGAAGTACGGGGCTACAGTTGATCTTTGGAGCATCGGGGTGACGTTCTATCATGCGGCCACCGGCTCGCTGCCATTCAGGCCGTTTGAGGGGCCGCGTCGGAATAAAGAAGTGATGTAAGTGGCTTCTCCACGTACAGTTAGAAACACCATGTTAAACGTATATATTATTTCCCCAAATGTTAAACGTGGACCCTGACAAAAATGTGCTTAGTGGTCATTTCGAGTGTTTTACGCCACCTAGTTTTTAATAAAAATACAGCCTTACCGTTAAAATGCACAGGCATAATTTTCCATATCATGTTTAAGTGTCTTCTATACAAAATATGAATGCTCTCTGGTCTTTGGCCTGTCCTTAGAAGTCTACGTCTCTGAATTTTATTTCAGAACTGTTTCACTTTTTGTACTTCTCAGCATTTTTCTTCTGTGCACCTGAAAGAAGTTCTGTCGTGTATTAGAACCATTACCACATCTAAGAGAAATATAATTGTTGTCTTGCACCAATCTTACTTCTTTTACTATTTTAAAAATAACATTGTGGCAGTACTAATTTTTTCGAATGATGCAGGTTCAGACCAGGCTTGTAACCAGTATAGTGTATGTTCATGCATTCTCATATTATTAGGAAGTAATTAGTGTGCCAAATCACTTATTGTAAGCCAAATAGTAAGAAGGATTTCTAGATGTGAAAGTTATTATAAAATTAATCTGTATACTGATCATGTTTTTTATTTTAGAAGAAATGAGTCAGGGTCTTTGCTTCATGAAAATGGCTAACTCACATGAACATAATCTGTAAGATTATGAATATTTAATTTAGTCCATGGTTTGGAGTAATAACTCACTGAGAGCCTAACCTGCCCAGCCGTTGTTTTAGATCTTCACAGATTTTTCAGACTTAAATGTTTGACCCTGCCTTTCACAAGCATGCATGACTTAAAGTAATAATCACAGCTATAAAATTATAACCTTTCATCTAGTATCATTTCAGAGAGTTGGGAAGAAGTGTTTTTTTTCCTTCCACTGATTTGAGGAAGTAAAACCCAGATGATACGGCATTTGCTAATACTTCCATATTTAAATATTTTCCAGTAAGGACTGTGCGTATGTGCGCGGGAGCAGATAACGTAACTGAGTGAGGACTTGGGTGTAGCCCCAGCCTGGCTCGGCTGTGCAGGAGCGCCTCTGTGTCAGGGCTCTCGGTGAACAAAGGCTGGGAGTCAGTTTGTGTTTTTCACGTGAAGCATAGATTGTGCTTGATGATATGTCGTGCTTGTTATCTTCGTAGATACGTTTTGAAGTAGTATGAGCATTTCTTGATGGCCTGAAACTGGATTACATAAAACTGTAGTGCTCCCTAGTGAAAGAAGCATGACTCACCAGCAGTTAGGACACCTGATGATTTTGCCTCTCACATGGGTGGTTACACATTAGAGAAGTTACTTCTTTCTTGCAGGGTTTTTTTGGTTTGGTTTGGTTTGGTTTTTGGTTTTTGGCTTTTTTTTTTTTTTGTCTTTTTGAGACAGGGTCTGGCTGTGCAGTTCAGGCTGGCCTTGAGCGCAGTTTGCAGCCCAGGCTGGTCTTGAACTTGCAGTGATCCCTCTCAGCCTCCCAAGTGCTGGGATTACAGGCGTGCACTGCCACATCCGGGTGAAGTTACTTCTTTATTTGCACGAAAGCACCTCTTTTTGTTGACTTGATAGCAGTGAGCGTTGAGAGGTGTGTGGCCGCCGCTCATCACTCCACCCGTGCACAGCCCCTGCATGGCCCCTGCACAGTGGCTCTCCTGCAGCAGGGCAGCCCCTTTGGCATCCCATTTGCATCTGAGTGTCCATGTGGGAGTCTTGTCACACTAAACATTTTAGGGATTTGTGTAAGAATTCTGTCGTGCTCTTCACTTCGTATTAATCTTACGGAGCCCTCCATGATCAGGTCCTCGTGTGAACACATCCTTCACATTAATCTTGAAAAAAAACCTTAAGGCAGAAATTGTGGCTGCCTCTGCACAGAAGCAGCAAGTGATCTTAATGAGTTGTACTGGTTGGTTGTGTTTTTTTTTTAAGAAAATACTTTGAGTCCCTCAGATCATATTCACTTAGGTATTAGACAATAAAAAGAAGTCTGGCAGAAATTGCTCCTCTGAGTTTACATAAGGTTCTGCTGTATTATGTTTTATGTCTTCTAGTATTTCTCTCCACCTTTGAGGTTTTATTTGGACTCTGATAGCTGAAGGCCTCCTTTCGCTGTCGTACGCTACCTCGGGAGCATTCTTCGCCACCCCGTCTAGCGCCACTGAGTGGATCTTTATTTTTATCATTTTCGTCAAGAATCACATTAAATTGGCCTTACAATTCTACATAAATCTATTCCTATATGTGTTTTTTAATGTGCAAATAATTTTTCTGGTAGTGTGCTATGTATAGTTTTATCTTTTCTTTTTAAAGAAATGCTATTCTGCAGTAATATATGCAGAAGAATTAGATGCTATCTTCATAGTCTAAACATAGCCTGTGGTATAACATTTTTATGTTTCCTCCATTTTTCAAATGGAAAATTAATATTTTTGTTGTGACCATCAAGATGCTATTGATGGCCCTGAGATCTCAAATGAAAATTAATTATGGCATGTGTAAAATAACTGTGCAGCCACCCTCTACTTCAGGCCATCAGGTTCGAAGTATTTTGATTGTTTTATGGATCCTCTGACCATCGATCACAAAGTTTCACCTAGTGGATAATTCTAGGTGCAACTGAGGAAATACTTTTGCAAAGCCCATTAACAAGCCATGTAATAATGACCTCTTATTTTGTTGTGCTTTCATTCTTCCAAGGTATAAAATAATTACTGGAAAGCCTTCTGGTGCAATCTCTGGAGTACAAAAGGCAGAAAACGGACCGATCGATTGGAGCGGAGACATGCCTATCTCTTGTAGTCTTTCTCGGTGGGTACAGCATGCCTAATTCTCACCTTCTGCACTTTGGTAAAATCGCAAACACTCAAATACTTGAAGAATGTATTTTGGTTTTATTTTAATTATATTATTAAAGCGTATGATTTTTGCCTTTGGTGATACAGGGATTTATTCTGAGCTGTGTATAATTTCCCTAGGACATAGGGTTTGTATTTTTAAAATAATTGCCCACTATTCTTAGACTTCTTCCAGTGTGGGGAATTCTGCCCAGAACATTGCTGCTGTGCTTTGCTGTGCTTTGCTTTGCATTGTTCTGTTTCTGCGGGACTGAGGACTGAACTAGGGCTTCTCACTGAGCTGCATCCCCAGCTCCTCTGTGTGTTGAGACAGGCTGACCTCCACATTGATGGACCACAAAGAGTGGCGTCACATGCATGAGTAAATATCTCAGTTGGGGTTGTAAAAAAAAGCATTGAAGAAATTTAATATTTTTATTTTTAAAAAGGATTCAAATTATTTAAAAAATGAGAAATAAGCATTTTCTAAAATTTTTGTATGGGTTTGAAAATTTAACAGGCAGAACTCAAAAAACTGTTCTCAGGTAAGAACCCTATTAATTGTTTATTAGCACAGTAGCCCAGCTACTTGGAGGCCGAGACCGGGAGATAAGAGAGTCCAGCCCAGCCTGGGCAACGTAGCCAGACCTGTGTCTAGGTAAAACGGCTCGGAGATGAAGCTCGGCGCTCCCACGGTTCAGCCCTAGTATTGCTGGAAAAGAATCTTGTTGTCTTTGGGAAGGAACGTGGACAACATTAAAAATAAAAAGTAAATTACCTGAGACCTCACTTTGGAAATGAAGCCAAGAGAGTTAGCAGTGTTAGAGCCTGTGATTGATGGGCTGCCCTCCAGTCTGCCCAAGTGCGGCAGGCCTGTAATCCCCAGGTGACCATACAGAGGGCCTGACCTTCTGGCTTTTCCTGATAGAGTTGGCAGTGCTTCTTGCACAACTTTTAAACCGTGTAAGTAAATATCTAAAACAAGCTCATCACCAAACATATTAATATATTGGGTTCTTTAAAAATCCATTTAAACCAAAAGTTCCACTGATAAAATAATTTTCTAAAACCACTGTTCTAACAGTTTTATTTTTCGTTCCTTAGAAAAGTGCTTGCAGAGTAAAATTGTGTCCGCAGCTGGACTTAAAAGAAATTTATTATGTTAGAGAACAGAAATTTAATATTACAGTAATTTGCGTTAAATTTTGATTTAGGATGTACTTAATTTAGGGGAGCTTAAGCAAATCTGATAAAACATAAAGAAAGGGCTCAGGAAATGAACATGAGGTGATTAATAATTGTATTGCAGAAACAGCCAGTAATCTGCTGATTGAACTATAAGTGCTTATTCCTGGAGGACAACATGCCTTGTCTCTCTTACCTGGTGCTGACATGCCAACTTACACAGAAAAACTACTTACACATCAGAAAGTATATTATGTGACTTGTTTCAGATTTTGTTTTAAAATATAAGGACTTTCCTACAGATCGATGAAAACAACCAAAAATGTAACAAGTTGTAAGAAAAATAATGATACCTTTTCGTTACAGTTTTAGTGAAGAGTGGATAGTAAGAGAGTAACCCAGCTCGCCAGAGCGAAGGGGAAATAGATTTGATTTGTAATTGAAAGTTCACCTGTGAATGTGACCCAAACCACAGCCGAATCCTTGGCCACAGACTGTCATCAAAATGTGGTCTCTTTGCTTTGTGGTTTTTCTTCATTTAACTTCAGACTGTTTCTTAGCAGCCACAGAAGACTGCTGATGTTCCCAGACTGACATTCTTAGGGCCTTGAAAGCCCAGTAGAAGAAAGACTGTTTTTCAGCTGTTCTAGTTTAGCAAATGTTTTTGGGTTGATTCTTATTGGACAAACTTAGGCCACTTGCTTGCGACCTTCAGTTCATCATAATGAGCAAACTTGGCTGTGCACAGGGGGTGAGAGGGGTTGGGGCCCTCCCGGAGCACAGGGAACGGACATCTGTTGGGCAAAAACCAAAATGTGCACTGCAGACCTTAACAACTGTAAATAGACAGGGACTATTTTAGTGTCTCATACAGTCAGGGTTCAGTGTTTAAAATTCCACAATCGGGAGTCGTTTAGAACATGCTGTATAATTTGGGGAAAGCATGAAACAAAGTAAAAGTCCATATATATATATATATGGAGAGAGAAGGAGATTTTTAATTCAGAGATATTCTGTGTTGAGCTGGCAGTAATTAGTGGCTAGATTATTGTAATAATTTTACTTCAGCAAACTAAAAAGGTATGTAAGTTCCACATACAAGATTGTACATTACAAGGACATTAAAGACCTTGTACCGGAAATTAAGCCATTACCTTTTCCTTGTGACATGTGGTCCTAATCAGCTGGTATCACCTAGGGAACCACCTGTGTACAGGACATGCTTAGAAAAGCGAGGAAACTTAACAAGGAGCGAATAAAAGACACTCAGTGAAAAGATAAGTTTACATGAAAATGCTATAATTGCTAATTCATTGACAAGTAATGTTAAATGAAGGTTACTAACTTCATGAAAAATTGGCAGACTTTAATATGTTAAGTCGGTAATACAAGTTGAGCACCCTTAGTCCAAAACCCCAAATGCTTCAAAATCCGTAACTTTTTCAGCACCGCAGTGAAAAATTCTACCCCTGACCTCATGTGACAAGTCACAGTTGAAATTCAGGTACACTAAAAGGTAAAAAAAAAATTACCTCTTGGCTATGTGCATAATGTATGAGTTTCATGTTTGGGCGTCAGTCCCATCCCCAAGGTATACCATGATGTATATATATGTATTCCAAAATCTGAAAATATTCTAAGTTGGAAACTCTTGTAGTCCCAAGCACTTTAGATAAGGATGTTCAACCTGTAGCAATAGTCATAGTTCTTTGATTTGTTGTTAAATACTATGTTTTTTTAATCTAGACAAAATATAACATTCACACTTCAAGTAACTTTTTTTTAATACTATTTTAGGGGTCTTCAGGTCCTTCTTACCCCCGTTCTTGCAAACATCCTTGAAGCAGATCAGGAAAAGTGTTGGGGTTTTGACCAGTTTTTTGCAGAAACTAGTGATATTCTTCACCGCATGATAATTCATGTTTTTTCACTACAACAAATGACACATCATAAGATTTATATTCATAGCTATAACACGTAAGTACCTCTTTGTTTATTGCCATATCAGTATACTATGTTATGTCATAAGTATTTTTCTATATTAAGAGAAGAAATAGAAAGTTTGCCTCAGCTTCACCAAAAGCACACAGTTTTTACTTGTCTCAGGATTAAGAAGGATTAATTTCCTCATCTTTAAGTTTTACAGAACTACTTTAATTCTATGATTTCTTGCAGATATCACATAATTCATTGACAAGTGATATTAAATGAAGGTTATCTAACTTTATGAACAGTGCCAATAACATGTACCTACTGGTAAATGAGCTGGATTTTATTAAGAATATTCTCTTGTGGTTTCAAAAATATTAAAGCCTAAATCTTTCTTTTTTAGGGGGAGGGGGGTACTAGGAATTGAACTCAGGACCTTGTACTCGCCAGACAGGTGCTCATGCCACTGAGCTATATCCTCGGCTAAAGCCTAAATCTGAAGTTCAGTGTAGTTTTTATTTGAATATGAGACATAAATCACTCAGTAGACACTGGAGAAAGAATTAGCATTTGTTTTACATAAATAATACATTCAACCCACGTGATTAAAAAAATCTACCCCTATGATAAAACTCTGTATGACTGAGTACACACACACACACACACACACACACACACACACACACAGATGTAAAACTGGGAACATGTGAGATAGATAGTGTCAAAATAATACCTTGGATATGCGCAGGTGTGGTGGTCCGTGTCTACAATCTCAGCACTCGGGAGACTGAAGCAGAAGGATTGCCAGGAGTTTGAGACCAGCCTGGGCTACACTGAGTTCAGCATCAGCCTGGGATGCGTAAGACTGTCTCAGAACAAACAAACCTCCTGGGTTGTGATATTTTAGTGTGTGTTGCAGTACGTTAGGACTGAGTGAAATTGGGTGGAAGGTACCCAGCATCTCCGTTTTCTTCTGAGACAGGCTGTCACCATGCGGTCCACGCTGGCCTTGAACTCTTTCGGTAGCCCGGGCTGGCCTCAAACGTCAGCAGTCCTTTTGCCTCAGGCGCCCAGGTGCTGGGACTGCAGGTGTGCATCTCTATACCCAGGTTTCTGTGTACTGCTTTTAAAAATTACAAGTGAATCTACATTAACCTCAAAATAAAAATTTTTTAACCTAGTGGGAGAGTGCACCCTTTTGTGTGCCTTAGCATCTGTTTTGACAAAATTCACAGCATATCGGTGCCTCATGAAGCCCATGGGGATGGGCTGTGGGCCAGAGCAGCTGTGGAGCAGCCGCTTGGCTTCCATGAAGTGCCAGGGTTTTTTAAGAGAACAAAATAAAACAGAATTTCAAGCCAAGATAACAGGAGGGTAACAATGGTTAATACACTGCATATTAGTTATTCAGAATACAAGGTAACGGCATTTAGTGGTCCAAACAATATTAGCACAAACCTTTCTTTTCAGTGAACTAAGCAAAATTAGTACTATAGTTTTATATGTGTGTGTGTGTGTAGTTTTATATATAGTTTTATACACACACACACACACACACACACACACACATACATAAAACCCACATTTATATTTTAAAAATATATGTTTGGTTTTTTTTTACTTTTCCCTTTCTTCTTCATTCCTCCATCCCAATTTCTCTTTTCTTTTGAAGTTTCTTCCTGTTATAAAATATCTGTTCTACGTTTTGGATCTTATTCACTGTTTCAGCTTCTCACACTTGGGGAGACAATATGATGTCTACACATGTTCACCTGGTTCGTTTCACTTACGAGTATGGTTGCCAGTTGCACCCATTTACCAATAAAAGTGTCCAGCTTATCCTTCTTTATGGCTGAATAGTACTCCATTATATAAAAAGACCACATCTTTTTTATCCATTCCTCCGTTGATGAGTATTTAGGTTTTTACTAAGATCTAGATATTACAAATTGTGCTCCTATAAACACAGGTGCACATATATCACCGTGATACAATGTTTTTAATTCTTCTGGGAAGATACCCAGAAGGGGAATAGCTGGGTCATATGGGCCCTCCAATCCTACTTTTTTGAGGAATCTCCACACTGTACAAGACTCTACACTTGCACAAGTCCACACTGCCACCAGCAGTGGAGAGGGGCTCCTTTTCCCCCACAGCCCCTCCAGCACCTGTTACTGCTTGATTTCTTGAAGACAACGATTCTCTCTGGGGTGAGATGGAATCTCAGTGTCGTTTAAATTTACATCTCCTGAATGACTGGTGATGTTCCACATTTTTTTCATATATTTATTTGCTGTTTGTATTTCTTCATCTGAGAAGTGTGTTTTCATCTCAGATGCCTGTTTTCTAATGGGGCCTTTAAATTTGCTAGGTCTGATGTTTTGGTGTTTTTTGTTTCTGGGGTTTTTTTTTTGAGTTCTTTATATGTTCTCAGTAGGAATCTTTTGTTTGAGGAACAGCTAGTGCACATTTTTTTCCCCACACTGTGTTGTCTCTTCACTCTGTTCGTGGTTCCTCTTGTGGTGCAAAAGCTTTTTAGTAAGATGAGATCCCAGTTGTTGATTCTTTGTGATAGTTCCTGTGTAGTCAGGGTTGTAAAAGTCTTTGTCTACACCAATGCCTTGGAGTTTTTATCTATTCTATCTTCCAACAGATTTAATGTTTCTATTTTAATATTTAGATCTTTGATCCATTTTGAATTTAGTCTAGTGCGTGGTGAAAGATATGGGTCCTTTTAATCTTCAGCATGTGCACAACCAGTTTCTCCAGCACCATTTATTAAAATAGGCTTTCCTCCAGTGACTGTGTTTGGCACATTTGTCAAAGACAAGGTGGCTGAGTATGTCTGGAGTTGTTTCCACATCCTCTGATCTGCTCCATTGATCTTTGGGTCTATTTTTTTAAAATTTTTTTGTTTTATTCTGTTTTTTGCCAGTACCACACTGTTTTTATCACAGTAGCTTCGTAGTATAATTTCATGTCAGGGATTGTGATGCCCCCGTCTTGCCTTTGTTGCGCAGAATTGGCTTTGCTACTCCAGGCCTCTTCTGGTTCCAAGTGAATTTAGGGTTGTTTTCTCTAATTCTGTGAGACATGCTGTTGGAATTTTGATTGGAATTGCATTAAATCTGTATAACAGTTTCTGAAGTGTGGCCATTTTCACTTATTCTTCCAACCCAAAAGCAAGGGTATATCTCTCCCATTTTCTGATTGCCTCTTCAACCCGCTTTTACAGAGTACTGTAGTTTTCAGTGTAGAGGTCTTTTGTATCATTCCTTAGATTAATTCCTAGATGTTTCTTGCTTTTGGATGCTATTGTGAAAGGTTTTCTTTCCATAGTTTCTCTCTCAATGAGTTTGTTACTTGTGTACAGAAGTGCTGTTGATTTTTGAGTTTTGACTTTCTACCCAGCTATACTACTGAATTTGCTTATTAAATCTAGCAGTTTTTTAGTAGAAATTTTGGAGTCTATGTAGAGTATCGTGTCATCTGCAAAAATAATGATAATTGAACTTACTCCTTTCCAGTCATTATTCCTTTTATGCCTTTCTTTTGTCTAGTTGCTCTGTTTAACTTGCTAAAGTTTGCAGGACTATATTGAATAAGAGGGGAGAAGGTGGACATCCTTGTCTCGTTCCTGAGTTTAGAGACAAAGCTTTCATTGTTTTGCACATTTAGCATGATGCTGGCCTTTGGTTTGTCATAGATGGCTTCGATAGATTGAGACAAAGATTTACCTGTTCCAATTTTAGCGTGAATCGGTGCTGGACTTTGTCAAGAGCTTTTGCAGTTGCTTTGTTGATACCACTTCAGAGAGGCCGGGTGGGCGGCTTCGAGTTGTCCCCCGTCATCGCCCCCCGGTTTGCCTTTCGTGAACTAGGTGTCTGGGACTGCATCTTGTGTAAGTGTCCTCTCGTTTTCTTTTCTTTTTTAGTTTAATTCCTGAGATGATGGTTATAAATGGCCTCTGCTGGGTTGCCGCATCGCTGGTAGTTAGGAGCCTTAGGAAATGACTACTTGTCCAAGGTATCTTCCAGGTCGAGCTGAGCTTCACGTTGTGGGTCTGTTGCAGGAGCCTCCCGCTTCAGTTTGTTGGGGACGAGAAGCTGCTCCGTGTGGCCCAGCCCCTAGCTCTTGGGCACTGTGCCACGGTATGTTCTGCGACCCTGAGTTAATCTCAGTCTTGGAATACAAGAACAGTGCAGCTAGTGCAGCCCTTCGCGCCCGCTGCCCCCTCTGCTGCGGGTACTTTAACAGCCTGAATCAGCATGCATCGTAGTTAGGCATTAGCCCCGGTTTTCATTCAGAAGCCTGAAGACCAGGCTTGAGTCAGACCAAAATAGAAGCTCGTGTAGGAGCCGGATGACAACATTTCTGATGAAAGTTTTTCCTTTGAGCTCACAGATCAATGCAAGGGGACTCTGCCTTCTTCCTCATCATTTTGAAAATACCTGGGGTTTTAAATTTTATTTAACAAACATTTATACGTCATGTTGCAAGTCGTATTCTCAGTTCTTTACTTATTCAAATAATTTAATTTTGAGTAGTGGGTACTATTCTTACTTCCGTTTGGGGCTACACAAGCAAGCGGAAGAGCTAGACTTTGAACCCAGGCATCCCTCTGACTCCGTCAGCGCTCCCTCTACCTTTCTGTTACATCTTCCCCGTTTTTAAACATTAGGAATGTGATACAGAGCATCCGAACATAAGGGTTACTGCATGGACAGGCTGTGCGGGGCTCTCATTTTCATGGAGGTTTGGTATCCGTAGTAACACAGCAGTATTTCTAGGGCCTGGGTGGTGGTCATGACCTTAGAAATAACATAAAAGTGAACGTTGGGGCCAGGGACGCAGCAAGCGCGAGGTCCTGAGTTCTGTTCCTGGTACCAAAAAAAATGAATGTTGGACTCAGTATTTGATAAAAAGATTTTCTTCTCATTTTATCTAAAATTAGATAAAATTAGTTGGCTTTTTTAACCTTCCTCACACAGTGCTACTATATTTCATGAACTGGTGTATAAACAAACCAAAATTATTTCTTCAAATCAAGAATTAATCTATGAAGGACGACGCCTAGTCCTGGAACCTGGGCGGCTGGCACAGCATTTCCCCAAGACGACAGAGGAAAATCCTATCTTCGTAGTAAGCCGGGAACCCCTGACTACCATCGGATTAATATATGAGAAAAGTACGTTAAGGTTTTTTCTTTTGTTCTTAAATGACCATTTAAAAACACTCAAAAGAAAGTCTATCGTTGTAAAAATGATTCTTATTTTTACATAGTGGTGATGTTAATGTATAACTCTTCATAAATACTAAAATTATATAAATTTAAAGCAGTAAAGTTGAAAAGCCTCAAGGACATAATCTGACTTCAGATATTTTCTTCATAAAATAGTGAAATAGTTTGTCATGTACATTTTATTACAATTGTATTTAGAGAGTTTTGCTAACACTTAAAATTATGTGTCATGACGTTCAAATTTATTGTGCCCAGTGCGTGAAGACATTGCGCCAGGCTTCACAGTTTAGGAAAAATTAAATCTGCATTTTGAATATTCATCCTACTACTGATAGAAAAAAAAATAAATTGCCCAAACTTTTACATTCCTTTTGGAAACTTTGGTTGAATTCCTTTTGCTGGAATATATTTAAGAAAAAAATGAAAATCACTAGAAATATTGGGGGTGATTAGTTAGAGAATTTTAAATAGTATTTTTAACCAGGAAATAGACATTTAAAAGTTTGTCACTGATGTTTAATTTTTTTTTTTTTTTTGCGGTACTGGGGATCGAACTCAGGACCCTGCGCTTGCTAGGCAAGCGCTTATTCCACTGAGCTATATCCCCAGCCACTGATGTTTAATTTAGACATGGTGTTTGCCATATAAAAATAATTTATTCGAAATATTTTGCTACTGATTTTAAGTCTTTTGCTTCCTATTTCAGTCTCCCTTCCGAAAGTGCATCCACGATACGATTTAGATGGGGATGCCAGCATGGCTAAGGTCGGTGTTTTAACTGAACAAGTGTGTCAGCATTTGCATTTAAATTGCCTTGTCAGTAGAAGTGATAAAGTGTATTTTGGCTAGGTGTGGTGGCACTCACTTATAATCCAAGCACTCAGGGAGCCAAGGCAGCAGGATCGCCATGAGTTCGAGGCTATCTCACAAAAAAAAGTATTACACCCTTACGTATTCCTCACGCGTAGGACGTCACTCGTTTCAGTTACTACCCTTTTCCAAGTTGTTTAATGTTCTACCTTTACTTTCTTTCCTTCCTGAAACTCATTTATAAGAAAATTTTCTCCATTGAGACAGTGCATGTTTAGGTAACAATATTAAGAATGAAATATTTACCACAGTTGTATCTGTCCCTACCACTTAGAGATGAGTAGTTTATTAATTAATGTGTTTATTAATTAATTAATTTTTAATTGATATGATAGAAATATATAAATTTGAAAATGTCTGTGTAAAATCTTTCTGAACCTGTAGCACATTTTGCACCGTTGACCTTGTTTATTTTGTCATCAGGCAATAACGGGAGTTGTGTGTTACGCCTGCAGAACTGCTAGCACCTTGCTCCTTTATCAGGAATTAATGCGAAAGGGGACTCGATGGTTGATGTAAGTATTAGACTGCAATTTAAAAACTATATAATCCCCACATCGTTGATGGTTTAGTACTTACAGTAGGGTCACAGGCCTGATTTTTGTTCTACTACATTTGCTTCACATTAGTTCACAAAACATTCAGCAGCTTTTTTTTTATTTCTTACAGTAATCTTGTGGTCTGTCTGACTTTTAAAACGTAGGCAACGCTGTGATGTGAGGGCAGGTGACGCCCTTTGCTGAGAGCCTTGGCGTGATTGTCCTTTTGCTCTCTGCGGAGGCATGGACATCACTGGCATCAGTCAAACCTGCACTTCCCACCATTTCCCCAAGTGAAGTCCACATTGACTTTTTTTTTAACAGTTCTATTGAGCTATACTTTACTTACTACAAAATTCGTGAGTTTAAAATGTACAGTCATCGTGGCTCACACCTGTAACCCCACCACTCAGGAAGCTGAGTCGGGGAGGACTGCAGGTTCGAGGCCAGCCCAAGCTACATGTCAAGACCCTGTCTCAAAAAACAATGATAATAGTAATAAATAAAATACATCATGCCCTTGTTTTTAGCATGTTTACAGAGTTGTGCAGCTGTCACACTAAATGTAAAATGCTTTCATCACCCAAAAAGAAATTCTGCACCTAGTAACATTCACTGTCCTTTTTTTACCCCAAACCATCCAGCAGTAGGCAACCACTGATAAACTTTGTCTCTGTAGATTTCCCTCTTCAGGTTTTTATTACAAGTAGAATCATACCATATAAATATATGCTCAGAAGTTTAAAAGGTAATGTCTTACTGTAGCATTCTATAAAGTTATTCTACAGCAGAATATTTAAGTATTGTCCCCCTGAATGTGACCCTAAGAAACATAAGGTGAATGTGATTTTTTTTTCCCCGGTCTTTTTGAGACAGGGTCTCACTATGCAGTTGAGGCTGGGCTTGAGCTCACTTTGTATCCTAGGCTGGTCTCAAACTTACAGTGATCCTCCTGCCTCAGCCTCCGGAGTGCTGGGATTACAGGTGTGCCCCACCACACCCAACTTGATGAATATGATTTGATCTTTTAAAACCTTTTATAATGTGATTTTTCCATCTGATAGTAGAAAATAAATGGGTCTCTTGAAAATTGTGCTTATAGAATGGTGCTACACAGCATTTGAAGCTTTTGAATTTTTTTTTTCGGTACTGGGAATCGAACTCAGGACCCTGCGCTTGCTAGGCAAGCGCTTATTCCACTGAGCTATATCCCCAGCCCTAAAAACTGTTTCTTTTTTTTTTTTTTTGTGGTACCAGGGATCGAACTCAGGACCTTGCGCTTGCCAGGCAGGCGCTTATTCCACTGAGCTATATCCCCAGCCCCCGCTTTTGAATTTTGTATGTAAGTGATAATGGCCTTTTTGCTGGAAGATGCTGAGTGTGTTTTCTGAACTCACTTCACTGCATGTTGTACCTTTAGGCTTTGATGTCTGGGACATGAAATGGGTATGTGCCTGCCTTCCATCCACCCCTTCTTGCAAAAATCGTACAAAGTATTTCTTGTTGTTCTCCCTTTTTTAGGCTTTTTATTTTTTTCACTTATGTGAAACTCACAAATTTATGCTTAAAATAATTTTCAATGTACTTGCATAACAGTTTCTAAGCCTGTATTTTTAAAAAGAAACAGAAACAGTCTTGGGCTGGGAATATAGCTCAGTGGCACAAGTGCCTGCCTGGAAAGCACAAGGTCCTGAGTTAAATTCCTGGCATAAAAAAAAGAGAAAAAGATTCCTTGCCAGGCGTGGTGGCGCACGCCTGTAATCCCAGCACTCAGGAGGCTGAGGCAATAGGATCACTGCAAGTTTGAGGCCAGCCTGGGCTACAACCTGAGTTCAAGGCCAGCCTGAACTGCATAGTGAGACCCTGTCTGAAAAAGACAAAAAAAAAAAAAGACTTCTGAGGCTTAGTGTAGCTTAGCTCGGTGGTAGAGCTCATACTGTAAGAGCCTAGGTTCAATCTCTAGCATATACATACCCCCAAAGGGTTCCTTATTATTACTAAATAGTTTTGGGGGAAAAAATCTTAAGCATACTAACAGCTTTCATTTTCTCTGGCCATTTTCTACCGTAGTCCCTGATCTCTGAAGTTTTTGTTCCTTTTATTTTCTACTGTAGTAGGTTATGGAAAAATACCCTTTAGAACCCACAACTGCTCGCATCTTTTCCTTTAAAGGTCTGCCAGCAGGTATTTTAGGCTTCGTTGGCCACGTTGCCTATTCTTTATTTTTCTTTTATTTTTACAGCCTTCGAAACTGTAATAGTGGTTTATGGGTCATGCGGAAACAGGGTTCTGACCTTAGTTTATTAATCCTTCGTGCAGAAAACCGAGAGCTCTTCACTTACACCGGCCTTCTTTAGAGATCACATCAACCGTCTTTCCAAGTTAAATGTGAACCAAGGGTTAGGGGTATTGCCCAGCGATAGAGCGCCTGGCGTGTGTAAGACCAGAGTGTGACTCCCACCCAGTACGACAGAAGTAAATAAAGTATCAGTTGTACAGCCATCTCCTTTGAGTAATAGAAGTTAATTTTGGTGATGTAAAGTATAATCCTGTGCAACTTCCCTGGGTGATGGTGCATTGATTGTTTTTCTTTAATTTTAATGCCTTGGATTTCTGTGTAGTCATGGTTTGCAAAGATAGAAGTGCCCTGGATATGCAGGAGGTCATAGAAGTGCTTCTAATGGTGTCCTAAAAAGTGAGACTTCACTTTCACAGTAATGCCAAGGACGCTGCAATGAAATGTATGTGGGTAGTGGTACACTAGTGTAACTAGTGATGGGCGAGAAAAAAATAATTCTTAAACTAATGGGAATAATTTTTTTTAGTGAATTAGTTAAAGATGATTACAATGAAACCGTTCACAAAAAGACGGAAGTTGTGATCACGTTGGATTTCTGCATCAGAAACATTGAGAAAACTGTGAAAGTGTGAGTAGATGACTTCCTTCCTGGTTGTAGTTAAGATGGTAAATATTCCGAGTCTGTCGACCGTATGTAACTATCTTTAGCACACTCTGACATGCTATGCAAGTGTTTACATTATATAATAGCCTTAGATTTTCTCAGTAAGAAATGAATACCACCTTGGATACTGCTTTTACCCTTCCTTGTGAAGACCAGCGGGAGGCACAGACATGTCATATCTGCTGTGCAAAGCAGGGTATTTGAATAGAAAAATATAAACCTGTATTCAGCAAAGGAAGTAAGAATTCTAGAACAACCTTTTGGTAGTATTTTCATCTCTGAAAATGTCCAGTGAGACAACATGATGGTTTTAACTGGCTTCTTTCTAGACTGTTTATACTGCAGAGGAAATACAGTAAGTGAAACCAGTATTTGCTGTTGACCTCTCTGAATTCTGAAATCTCATATTGTTACTATATCCTGGCATGAGATTATTTAAAATGAACTTGCCTTAACTATACTATCTCCTCATGTGCAAATTTGTGAAGTGTAGTGGTCCTTTCTTGTCCTGGGGATGTGTTCTGAGACTGAGGGGTCCCAAGCCCTGTTTGCAGCCCGGAAAGCCTTGGCGGGTGACCCGATAGCTGGGCTGGCCGCCAGCGCTGAAGGGTAGGTAGCAGACAGAGCATGGACATGCGGGCCATTTGCCGGCAGGAAGGACCACAAGGGGTGTGACCCTGAGCTACCAGAGCAGCATGAAATGTTAAACTCAGTCATTTCTGGAGCTTTCCACTGGGTATTTCCCAGCCACCACTGACCATCTGCAGTGGAAGCTGTGGAAAATGAACCCACAGATGAAGAACCACTGTGTGTCAGATCCCTTCTTTAGGAAGGCGCCAAGATGGTCTTGGAACCTTCTGACTTACAGACTTTGACTAAATGTTTTATTAACTGTGATGATAAAAACTCACATACAGCTTATAGAACTTTTAGCTCTACACGTTGGTTAGACTCACTTAATTTTTCCTGTGACTGCCTTTTCATGCAGATATGAAAAGCTGATGAAGATCAACCTAGAAGCGGCAGAGTTGGGTGAAATTTCAGACATACACACCAAACTGTTGAGAGTAAGTACAAGTTATGAAAATCGTAGGCCGCAGTCTCTCCCTTTGCTGGCAAAGTTAGACTTAAACTTTCTTAGAAAAATGGTCTTTCTAAAGCTCTTTGAAGAAAATAGCCTTTTCCCATGTTTAGGGACTTGTAACAATATTTAAACACTATGGCTGCCGGGAAGTTCTTTGTAACATTTCTAAGTGCCTGGCCTACTTGAAACACCTCTCCCGCCCTCCTCTTTCCTCTCCCTATTCTTTCCTCCTTTCCCTCCTCGGTTACTCCTCTCTTCCTGCCTCCTTTTTTGGTTTTTAACTACATAATGCTTTTAGGTTGCTGCGCTGGCAATTAAAGCGAGTTCATAAATGTAACCTACTATTCAGGTGGACATAGGATGCCTAAACTTGTTGAAAAAGAAGTGCAATTAAAGTCTTGTCAGGCCTTCTCTAAAATAAAAAGTAAGAAAGGTAGGGAATCAAGGCAGTGAGTCGGTTAGGACCTGGTCTTGCCTGAAAGATACAGTAGCATTTCGGGGGGTTTCTAGAGCTTTCGCTAAGAAGCATACAGAAGTACGCGGCGTTACAGATTACGAGACTGATTAGTAATCTCAGATCTGCTCCTGTGCACCTCGCTGCCCCCGACTGGCTGAATAAGGCCTTTAATTCTTTGCATCCTTCATTTCTGTTCTTTCAAAAATGGGCAGTTTCTTACGGTGCTCACCTCCTGGGTTATCGTGCCAGGGAAGGGTGCACTCCGCTCCTGCAGGCTTTTAGCATTTAGGTTATTCGTAAAATGAAGAGTGAAAAGGAGCCTGGTTCTTTTTCTCTCTCCAGCGTAGTGTGCTGTTCAGTTGTTTCTTTCCCTCAGGCTTAGGTGTAGGACAGCGGCTCTCCACACGTGAGTCACAGGTGAGCAGCAGCCTGTGAAGTTTGTTCCAAGCCGCCAGCTGTCCTCAGACGGGGTAGAGGATGTCAGAGTGGGGCACGTGCTAGGAAATCACTGTTCCTTCACACTTGCGAGGCAGTTGTTTTATACTTCAAATGTTACAGTGGATTTCTTAAATGAATCCTGGTCAAAACGTTTGGAAAACGTTGCTATAGAATAAAGCAATGAAAGTCAGAGAAGCAAGAAATAGGAAATAGTCTTCCCCAGTGTGTGTCTGCACTCAAACATAGGCAGCCATATTATTACAAATGTTTTGTTTTCGCTCTCTGTTTTTGACTTAGCGTTTGATTTAGAGCCAGCTCATAGCCCTGGTGGACATTTCTCAGGCCAGTATCCTTTGAATATGTTCTTTTTTTTTTTTTTTCTTTTTCCTTTTCATCTTTGAGACAGGGTCTTGGTATGCAGTTCAGGCTGCCCTTGAGCTCACTTTATAACTCGGGCTGGACTTGAACTGGCAGTGGTCCTCCTGCCGCAGCCTCCCGAGTGGTGGGATTACAGACATGCACCACCACGCCCGGCTCATTTGAACACTTTGAATCAAAAATTATCTTTTTGGAGAGTTTAAACTATTTCTCATTTTAACGACATTTTTGTGAGATTTCTATTTCTTCTAAGAATGAAAGAACAGATAACTAAATGGTTTAGTTAGAGTCTTAGGATAGCCGGGACTTCTACCTTCTGCCATTGACTTTTCACTAGATTGTGTTGTTTTTCCTTATACCCTGTTGAGCTGTTGTGACTCCTTTCCTAATTGAGACCTTAAAAACAAAGTTTCCGACCACAGAAGTAAAATTTATAAAAAGAAAAAATACCACATATGTCAGCTGCCCAAATATGATGGTTAGAAGGTTTTCCAGTGTCCTATCGAGGTGTTTCTGGGAATGGATTCTGGGCTGGCAGGTCCGGGGCCCGTTCCATACCTGCTGAGTCAGAAACTGACGGTGGGCCCCGCAAGGCCTCCCGTGATGAGTCTCCAGGGGGCGCCTGTGCCTCGGACATTTGCACAGCCCCTAGTCTCTTCTATGTGTTACTAAGAACAGCATACTGTTGTTTTGGTTTTTGTGTCGTGGCACTGGGGATCGAACCCGGGACCTTGCGCTTGCCAGGCAGACACTTAACTCCACTGAGCTGCATCCCAGCCCCACATACTGTTGTTTGGGGATACTTTTACTAATGTCACATCTTCTAGGTTGGTAAGTTGGGGACTAAAACCCAGGGCCTCCTGCAGGCTAGGCAGTGCTCCACCCCGAGCTACATCCCCGACGCAGCAAGAGGACTTTTCTGGTCCACATAAAGTTGCGGTCAGGGCCTTGTTCCTCCCTTGTTTCTGGGCCTTCGGGCTGCTGGCTGTTTTTCAGTCTTCTTAACATACTAAGAAATAACTTTTCCATAAACCTTTTTTCAAATATTGTTTTATAATTTAACATCTTCTAAACGTTACTTTTGAAGCATAAAAACCAAGATGTATTTGGCAAAAATGTTTAAATCTCGAATAAAGTGTGAGCTCTCTATGATAAACAGCAAGTTGGAGAAGTGCGATGTTTTTATAAAACCAGCTCATGTAAGGCAGGTGTGTGGCGTGTGCCTATAGTTCCAGTGCTCACGAGGCCGAAGCGGGAGGTTGCTGCACGTCCAGGGCCAGCCTGTGTTACATAGTGAGTTCCAGTCCAGCCTGTGCTACATAGCAAGACCTTGTCTCCTGTCAATTGATAAGGAAAACAATAAATCTGTAATAGATGAACAAAGAACATTTAGAGAAAATTTACAAATGAATATAGTTTGAATACAAATAAAACTCAAAACCTAACGGTAATTGGAAATTGCATATTAGTAATCATTTTGTCTCTCAAATTATCAAGGCTTAAAAAATTATAATACTGATGCTGGCAAAAGTACACAGTAAGGAGGGCTCCCTCAGCTTTTTCTAGCGGTTGTTGCTTAAAACTTGGTTTGTAAAAGCAGTCGTTTCTGTCAGGACTCTTAAATATTTAAGACATATTTATCTTTTAGGTCTAAGCTCATCTTTTCGTATTAGTTTATATACGCTCACATAACATCAACTTTACAAATACTTCATACATTCTCGGTGTTTTGTAGACAAGTCATGAGTTTACTAAGCTTACACTAAGCGGCCTTCGGTAAGGCATCTCACCATTTCCTGTTTTGAGGAAGAGTTCCCTTTCAGCCAGGCGCGGCGCTGCATGCCTGTAACTCCTGCTCTGCAGAGTTACAGTGGAGTCCGGCCTGGGCAGCGTGATGACTTAGGGAGACCTGGCCGCAAAATAAGCAATAAAAAAGAGCTGGATGTATAACTCAGTGTGAAGGCCCTGAGTTCAATTCCTAGTACTGCACAAAATAAACAAGAAGTAGAGTTAGATTTTTTGTGGGCGAGGAGAGCTCCAAACAAAACACAAATAATACGCTACTTTATACTTGAGACCGCCCCAGTGGTTCTCATATTTATTTTTTACAACTCCGAGATAGAGCGTTAATTGTTTTTTACCAAAAGCAAAGCAGAAGGTTAACTGAATGATTGAAGGTGCTCTCCGTGGCCTTTAAAGGGTGTTTTCTAAGCTGGGCTGTATCTCAGTGGCGTGGTCCTTGCTCGGGCTCCTGAGACTCTGGGGCCAATCCCCATCACCACAGACACACACAAAGTATTTACTGGTGAAATGCTGTACACCAATTATCTTGTTTCGTTGTCATATTTTACTTTGGGTGGAAATAAACCTAAGAAACTGCTCTTATAATTAAAGTGGGAAGTAAATAGTTTGCCTTGAGTTGAAGCATCTACAAAGAGTTGCGGGCCGGGCCGTTGGCACGGGGGTCTGAACGCAGGTCTCATTCAGCTTTCCAGCTCTCAGGGAACGATAGAGACCAGCCTGCAGGACATCGGTGGCAGACTGTCCCCCGGGGGAACGCTGGCGGACACCTGGGCGCAGCAGGAGGGGGCGCATCCCAGAGACAGAAAGTAGGTGCAACCCTGGGCCTGGTCTCTGCTCGTGCTCAGTGTCCTTTTCACATTGATTCCGTTAATTGATTTGGGTTTTTCTTCCTTAAATAGTGTAGAAAAACTACAAGTCCTGTTAAATTGCATTACAGAGATTTACTATCAGTTCAAAAAGGACAAAGCAGAACGTAGTAAGTAAAATTTCCTACTTGTTAATGTAGTGAGTCCGCCTGAGGAGTTAGTTGTAATTCAGTTGGATTCGTTTGGTTTATTTGTAAGGGTGACTGCTTAAGCTATTTGTTTCAGAAATGTAAAGCTTTTTGGGAAGGAGTTTGAATATACTAACAGTTGGTGGGGCCAACCTTCTGAATATTTTAAACGAGGACCGTAAATTCCAAAATCCTCTGAGGCAAGGCCAGCGACAGACAGGACTAAGATCAGAGCCTGTCTGAAAGGGAGACCACAGCCCAGGGTCACCCCGCAGGTTTCCCTGGGTTCCCATTTCTCAAGCAAGCTATAAGTACAGGTTTTGGTACGAATGTCCTGAATTTTAAATGTTGGCTGCTTTTTTTTTTTTTTTTCTTAATGTTAACAATATACAAACCAAAAAAAACCATCTGTGGGCCTACATAGTTCAAGTCTGTGACATCTGCCTCCAATTCTGCCTTTGTAAAATAATAATCTAAGAAGAAAATACCATTCATGGTGTTATACTGCATTAATAAAAGTATGTATTTTCTTATTTGTAGGACTAGCTTATAATGAAGAACAAATCCACAAATTTGATAAGTAAGTCGATAAGATGGTTTTTTTAGTGCTGGTTTGGTTGTCTCTGTTAATGATTCTTAAAATTTGGGATTAATTATAATAGAAACATATTTTAAAATTTGGGGTTTGTTTGTTTTTTGAGACAAGCTTTTGATGTGCAGTTCAGGCTAGTCCTGAACTCACTGTGTACCCCAGGCTGGTCTTGAACTCATCCTCCTGCCTCAGCCTCCTTCCTGAGTGCTGAGATTACAGACATGTGCCACCATGCCTGGCGTTTTAATCTTGATTTACAGGATTTTTACTTGGAGTGCACAATTTAGAGGCCCACCTATCTGATCCCTAACTGGGAAGTTAGCAAGACAGGAGAAGGAGGGGGCCGCAGGCCCCACTGTCCTCTGCCTTGTGTGCTCTGACTGCAGCAGGGCTGCGAATCGCGGCGGGAGAAGGGTGTTCCTGCCTTTAACCCGTCAGAAAAGATTGTTTCAAGTGATCTCCATTTTGAGTCTCCTGGTTCCCCTCTTGCAGCTGTGTTGTCTACCTTAGAAACCTTGCTTTCTGCCCTAAATATTCTACAGTCACAAGCCATTATAGGAAGCCAGTTCCATATATTGAAAATTATTTAAGTATTAGAAGCAGAAACAGTGAAATTGGCTTCAGCCTCTTCGATTATTTCTAAATTGCAGGCAGAAGTTGTATTACCACGCAACAAAAGCAATGACCCTCTTCTCCGAGGAATGCGTTAAAAAGTATGAAATGTTTTTGGATAAGTCAGAAGAGTGGGTGAGGTGAGTGAACGCATTTGGGGGGGGCGGTGATTGGCTGCATAATCTGCCGTCTATTTTAAGTAAGATTGTGTCACTAGACTGTAATGAATGTTTTTGATTTTCAGAAAGATGCTTCATCTTAGGAAGCAGTTGTTGTCTCTGACGAACCAGTGTTTTGACATTGAAGAGGAAGTGTCAAAGTACCAGGACTATACTAGCGAGGTGCGTCTGCCAGGCACGGGGTTGGTCTTCACTCCTGTGGCTGTCTGTGTGCAGAACGGAAGGCGTGCCGTGTTAGTGTCTGACCGGGGCTGGGGACATAGACACTCCATGTGACTGCGTGCAGCTGTGCTGGCCCATTTTCAATATGTGCTTTGAGCCCTCTTTCCTCCCTCCCTCCCTCCTTCCTTCCTTTCTTTCTTCCTTCCTTCCTTTCTTTCTTTCATCGTCCATCTGTCCGTCCGTCATCCATCTTTTTGAGACAGGGTCTTGCTAAGCAGTTCAGACTGGCCTTGAGCTCATTATGTAGCCCAGGCTGTCCTCAAACTCACAAGGATCCTCCTGCCTCAGCATCTCAAGTGCTAGGATTATAGGCGTGCACCACCACGCCTGGCAGTTGAGCCAACTTTCTTAAATTTAGATGTATTATACCTAAAAACATCTGATAAATCTTTTTAGTATTTAGAAAGAAAAGTGTTTTGAAGAGGGTATTGGTTTAAATATGTTACCATTGATGGTTTTGAAATACAAATTTAAACTATAAACTCATTAAAGCTGTCACACTTGATCTGCAGTCTGCAGTAAGAACTCCTGTGGTGTGGTTTTTTGATGTTTTAGTTACAGGAATCTCTGCCTCAGAAAATGTTTGCCGCTTCCAGTGGAGTCAAGCACACCATGGCCCCAGTTTACCCGAGCTCCAACACATTAGTGGAAATGACTCTGGGGTAAGAAATTTATTATTTGGAAATAGTAATGTTTCTTTTTTTTTTCAGTGTGCAGTCTTGTTCTTAATGTTTAGAAATTCTTAGTGTTTATTGTGAATATAATGTTTGATAATGTTATTTAATGTTAACTAATGTTTGATATTTCTAGTTAGATCTAAAAATTAAAACAATAAAGATAATTCTGAAACACATTTTGAACAGAAGTACGTTTTTGTCTTTATCTCTGATGCACAGCATGAAGAAATTAAAGGAAGAGATGGAAGGCGTGGTTAAAGAGCTTGCTGAAAATAATCACATTCTGGAAAGGTGAGTTGCACAGAGGCACCGCTGCCCGCCCCCGACCCCGTGTTGTGACGTGATGTGCAGCTGAGCAGGCGCACGCCTGTGCCTGTCCACCACCCCCCAGGGGAGCGGCGGGGGCAGGGGAGGAAGGCGGAGCACTTCATGTTTCTCCCTCGGCGGGGGTGAATTGCTGATGCTTCTGAGCGGCTGGTTGATTCCATATCCAGGAAACACCCATTAACAGGATTATCTGCTAAACTGAATCAGCTTGTGAAGACCAAATTAAAACATTGGTTCATGAGAACTGTGATTTTCAGTTCCGGGATTTCATGTCCGCTGTAAGATACCAGGTGCACAGTGATCAGAGCTGTAAGCCTAGAGCCCTCTGCAAGCCTCCTTGCTGGTGACCCTCGGAGCCCTGGCTGTCTCCCTGTCATCCACGGTACCTAACAGATAGGACCAAGAGGAGCCGAAAATGTACAGACCAGTGAAGCCATTTTTAGATGGCTGTTTCCTTGTCCTGACCCCTCGGAGAAGCAGAGCCACACTCTGCTCTGGAGAACCCTTTCTCCGCAAGTCCTAGGCATTCTATAGGCTTTCACCTTTAAAATACTAATAAAAACACCTCAAATGACATGATGTCACGGGGCGTGGTGGCACATGGCTGTAATCCCAGCACTCAGGAGGCTGAGGCAGGAGGGAGTTCAAGGCCAGCTTGAACTACACATTGAGACCCTTTCTCAAAAAAACATGGTGTCTTGTACCCTTGCAGGACACTTTCCCCTTGCATTATCTCACTTTGCACTGAAGCAGGTAGGCGGGCTGTGTTCTGCAGCTGTTAGAAATCATACCCCAAGGGGATGAGTGGGAGCCAGAACTCAGCCTCCCACACCAACGCGGTCTTCTCCCCATTACAGTCTATTTAGCATTGCCCCACTGTAGGGAGCATTTAAGGCATTTCTGTTTTTTTTACGATTATAAGCCATGTCTCGGTGCACACCCTTCAGTGTATCTCTTTGTGTGAGAACTCTTAAGAATTCCTGAGTGGTCAGTTTTCCCCAGTCAGGGGCCAAGCCCAGGGCCTTGCACATCCTAGGCAAGTACTGCCGTTGACCCACACCCCCACCAAGGGTCGCGGTCTGGATGGTCCTAGGTGTGAAATTTCTGAGTTTTAAGTTTTGATGATATTGCAAATTTGTTCTTTAAAATGATAGTGTCAAAAAAAATAAAATAAAATAAAATAAAATGATAGTGCCGGGTCTAGGAAACGGCCTCTGGCCTTCGTTAACAATCTCTCGGTGTTGTACGTGTTTGCCAATTTCCTTAGTGAAACCAAGATGCTTTAGTGTGTGTCTCTTTGGCTAATAGCGATGTCAAGCGTCTTTTTTTATATTCAATTTTTATTTCTTCTGGGAATTGCTTGTTTCTTTTCTATTACTCTTTTTTCTAGAAACTACACAGTAATTTTCTAACTTTTTATAAAGTGTCTAGTTCATAGTTCTATTACAACTTTATTTAAATGTATTTTACAAGGCTAGAGTAACTGACGATTAAGATGCGGTAACAAGGTTTATACTGAGCCACTAGCGCCCTGTAGAACAAACCCAGCTCCCCAGAGCGAGCTCAGCGGCTGGCCCCCCCTGGATTCTTGGTCTGGGTTTCCCCAGCCGTATTTGGCCTGTGTAGCATTGCGTGGCCCTGACGTGAACACCTAGTGACTGTGTGAGGGTTTGTGGGAGGACCGGTGCGGGCTGACCGTCCCTCATTCGAAATGCTTGGGCCTGAAGCATTGCAGATATTTTCAGATACTTGTTTATAACAAGATAATCTTGAAAATGGGAGCCAAGTCAAACTATATTTCATATATGCCTCGTACACATAGGCCGAAGGTAACTGTTACTGTACCTGCGCCTTGTCCACGAGTCGGCTATGGAATTGTCCTCTTGTGACCGCATGTGGTACCCAAAAAGTTTTGGATTTTGGGTTGTTTTGGAGTCTAGATTTTCAAATTAGGAACAGGATGCTCATTCTACAGTAAAAGTCGAGTCTCCACATTGTCTCCACATGGATGTGCCGCTGTCACTTAGGCTTTTCTGTAGCTAAAATCATCCAACTGTAATTTCCGTATCCTGTCCCGTAGGACCACCTTCTCCTACCTCATTAAGCATAAATAATTTTACATGTTTCATCTTGCTCTCCAGAAGTTTGATAAACTTTCCTCAAAATGCTTCCATGTGTCCCCCCCCC